>JADRCC010574112.1:0-15383 GCA_019843855.1 Hylomyscus alleni | reverse complement strand
ATATCCTTGGAAGTCCCTGAGCCTCTGTGCCTTGGTTTCCTCACTTGTGACATGGTGTGATAGTTGCAGTGCCTCTAGGCCAAGGTGATGACAAAGGCTGGTCCAACTCATGCAGTGTGTTTAGAGTGGCTTTTGGCAGGAAGCAGCACCCTGTAGGTGTTGCCTATTGAAGAACTTGTTATACATTCATTATTTTGGGATCAGACATATGTCAGCTCCCATCCCAAGCCAGGAGACCATGAATTCAAGTCTCTGCCCTATGTCTCTCACTTCCTTTGTCTCTGACTTGGAAACTCAGAATCCTTCCTTTTCATATACTCAGGAAAACTGTGTGTGTGTGTGTGTGTGTGTGTGTGTGTGTGTGTGTGTGGTGTGTGCGTGTAGTATGTGTGTGTAGCATGTGTGTACATTTGGTCTCTATGGACTGGTCACATAAAAAGAGGCCAGTAGGTAAAAGACCAAAAGTTTGCATTTGGGCTGATAGAAGACCTGACGATTTGGATTATAACACCCCCAAACACCTCTGTGGAAAAGGCCAAAAATGTATTCAAGGCCATGGAAATTTCTAGCTGGAGATAGCATTGTCTAGCCTCGAGAAGTGCCTCCTTGTCATTGTACAAGGGCCACTTCTTGCCCCCTCCTAGTGTACCCATTGCCTGACACTTTCTGGGCTTTTGGAGGCTGGAAGCCAGGATCCAGGTGACTGGGGTCCCCAGCTAGTGCCTCTGTCTGAGGCTGGTGGATGACATCCTCTTTGGAGACTTGCATATGGTCTGTCCACTGTGGCCAGTAATCCCTAACATCTCTTCTTTTAAGGCTACTTGTCAGACTGGCTGAGGAGAATCCATCCTAACGGGTTCCACCTGCCCTGCCCCCTACTTCTTTAAAAGCCTCATTTTGAAACTCAGTTCCATTCTGAGGCCTTTGTGGATATGGCTTCCACAAAGATTGTTTTAGAGGATTCAGTGCAGTCCATATACCTAGCAAGGCCCCCACTGACAACATAGTCCTAAGGATTTAACTGTGGAAAGTAATAGAGTTTGGAAAGCCACATCCTTAGGTAAATCCTCTGGCCTCGGGCCCACACCTCACACCTGTCTTCGTTGTACTTTGTAGCAAACAACAGGTGTGAGCCTCTCACAGTCTTCTGGTAGTCACTTGGGGATTTGTTAGAGCCATACGTTTGTGGTGTGTTCCTGCATCCTAGGTTGTTTGTTTGTTTGTTTTATGGATAACCTTGCTCTCAAAAATGTTGTCTTGTCTAAGAATGCTTAGACATTTTTATATGTAAGTTTCCGGTGTTGGTTTGTACTAATTATAACTGTGGTGTCTATATTTCTTAATATGGTAAACTGGAGGAGATAAATAGGGACTGGAGGCAAGACTGAAAATTAGAAAGCAGAGCCTCATCCATGACTAGGACACGTCCTGAGGCAGAACTTACTGTAGCATAAAGTACCATTCTCTAGATGATAGGAAAGCCCACTCTGTAAAGTGTGTCAGTAGAAGCACCTAACCTCACCTTTCCTAGCAGTACTATGGAACATTTGTTCCTCTTGGTTGTGTTTGAAGTCTATTGCAGGAAGTAATGCTAAGATCCCTAAAATCCTCTACAAGTGTGCTCAGGGAGCTTGGAACTCTTCTTCTGCCCAGCCACTCTTTGGGTCAGCACTTTATCCAGAGTCCCTTTAAACCTTCCTCAGAGTGAGGTATGGGCAAGAGGCTCATACTAATTATGAGGTCGTGGCTTGCTGCTAGAACTGGGTGAGCCTGGGTCTTGGAAGCATGAAATGATCCCATGTGCACCTGGAACATTTGTGTGCAACCCACAGAGTGAACGGTCTTAGATATTCTCTGGCCTCATTGCAAGCTGTTGCTGGAGAGGATCACATCCGGTGCTTGGTACAGCATCCTTTGGGGTGGGGCAACTCTGGGAGAAAACAACAACAAAACCTTATAGATTACCTTGCTGGGAGCATTTGTTTGTTAATCAGCCAGCTGACGTTCATCCATGAGAACAGCGCACGTGGTGACTGGGAGAACCGTGAAAAGTCAACATCTGCAAACAAGGCGTTCTCAATGGGGCAGGCTGATGAGACTGTGCCTTGTATTTTGGACAATAAACTCTATTTATGATAGTCTCCCGGTCATTAAGTCGCTCTGCTGTAAGAGAAAACCAAGGCTATTAACTTCTCCAGATAGAACCAGAGGGAAGAGTGATCATTTCGTTTATAAGCAGAAGGGAAGGTTCTGCTCAATAAAGATCAATTAGACATCTCTGTTAAAAGGCTGCTTGGGAGCAGGGCCAACTGGAATTCCAGTATGTTCAACCCATGTGCTGGTGTTCCCTCTACCGCCTCTTGCCCATCCCTCACTCTGAGGAAGGTTTTAAGGGACTATGGATAAAGTGCTGAAAGGTGGATGGTGGCTCTCCAGTCTGTGACTGAACGGTACTTGACACTGTGCCTGCCTGTAGTTGCCATTGGTGTTGCTGGGGACAGCAGGCAACTTGAGCAGAACACTGCTCAAGGTTCGGATGAGTAACAGGGTGCAAAGAATGAGTACAACTTCCCCCACAGAGAGCTTGGTGGTCTGAGCTAGGAGTTCCCAGGAGGCAGAAAGGTCTTATGGTATGGGCAGGCCTCCAAGGTGTGTTGTATGACAGAGGCCACAGTTCAAAGCCCTGTACCCTCGGCAGCAACACTTGCTTGCCACTTGGAATCTCTTTCTAGTTATAAACACTGCATTTCTATTTCCTGGCTTATCCTGTGCTCTTCATATGAAGTTCATCTTTTCTTTCTCAGAATCAGTTGCTTTGCTTCCAAAGGCCTTGGTGCGGTCTTCTTAGAGTTCATGCTCCACAATAGATTTTCAAAAGCTGGTCTCTCATAATGTAGATTCCTTGTTTATCTCCTCATCCCATCTTAGTCATCTATCTTCAGTATCTGAGGTGAAGATCTGTGAAGTATGGGATGTAAATCCGCGCCAGGAAGTTTGGTAAGGTAGAACAGGTTGAGACCCGGCGACTCGGTGGGCATACACCTGAGACTTAGGTGACTCCCTGGCAGATTCCTGACTTGGGTCATGTGCCATGCTTCTCATATAAAATGAAACCTGTCCTATGGTCATGTAGGTTCAAAACAGCGTTCTCTGTGCTAATGAGGTATCTAGAGTCCTAGAGTGCTTAGCCAATAAGCTTCCTTCTCAGACATTTCCTCTCTGCAAAAGATATTTAATCTCAGGCCCACCCTGAGAAGTAAGGTATGGTTTTATACATCCATTTTCTGCCATGACAATAAACTGTTTAGAAACATGGTCTGTCTCTTTTCATCATTCAACCATTGGGGAACCATGGAAGAGGCTGTGATTGGCAGGCATGGGGCTTGCTCTTAAAACACCCCTGGACCCCTGTTTGTTTCTTTGACCTTGGCTGAGACTTCATACACAAAGAGCTTACCTAGGATGACTGTGTGCTCAAGAGTAGAAATACTCATTAAAGAGGTGCCACCGTGTATGCGAGGGACTCAGCCTGTAAGTGAGACAGCTGGCAGGGCTTTGCTGGTAGCTACAGTGCTCAGGCATCTTGCGCAGGAGGGGAGACTTCCTGTAAAGCAGGCTTCTCATTATGTGGCACATTGAGGACAAAATCAAGCTCTTTAGAAATTCAGAATTCCCCGCAGATCACCGACTATTGCAAGAGGTCATAGCTGATTACCATATAACGAAGTTGGCGAGGGAATATTTAATTTTATGATTGAGAACCCTGGTACTTAGCAGGAAACCTCTACCCTCCCTTATTTCTGAGGTTAATGCTTTTAAAAGTCATTGCCTGATGAGCTCATGCAAATTCAACCATCTCTATGGTTGTCGAAGGAAAGTTTTTAGACAAATTGCTCCGTTCTTACCACATGAATCCTCATAAGATACAGGACTCCAGCAATACTTAAAGTTTCCAGGGAGTTTCATATTTTACTAAAAGGGGAAAAAAATCAATCTTGAATCTTTTAGTCCAGTGACCAAAGAATCACTTGATTGATTTTGTTCGGCTCGGCAGGTGAGCACGCAACCCATCCCGATCTGATCTTATTGGGTTTGAAGTTGACTTTTTTCTGAGAAGTAGTAAATCAAGTGTTACATGGATAATACTGTGATGCTAGGCCCTCTTTACAGCCACGTTATGCAGCATATACAAACACCCCTAGGTACTGTTTCCTTGGAATGTTCTCTCTAATTCGGAGTTTATGTTTGCCACACATAGTTCTTCTTCTCAACAGCAGAGGGAGGCAAAGCTTTATGTAACTGTGCCTAAGACCCAGGCTTCGGGAAAGGATTCAAGTAACAAGGAATTCTGACAAGGATGGTACAGATAGATCTGCACATGCACATAGACACATACACACACACACACACACACACATACACACACACACCCACACCCACGAACACAAAAGCACAATTTGAAAATGAGTTCATTTTATTTTCAGATCTTAAATGTATTGAGAACCAAGAACAAGAAATCTGTAGAGGGTATGGGGAAGGACTTTTACTTTGATGAAATTTAGTGGTACCCTGAAACGTGGCTGGATAATATACAGAATGCTTCAAGGGCTGGGTGAATTAACACTCTAATCAGCCCCCCTGGCTGATCTCCAGCTAGTGGGCCCACAACTGGGGTTATTTCTTCTTCTTCTTCTTCAGTAAGGGAAAAGCCAGAGCTGCAGAAAGCTAGAGCAGTAGGGATCCCAGGTGAGACTGATTTTAAGGCTTCCTAGGCAAGTGCCTTTCCTGGCTGCACATCCACGCACGGCTGCAACTGGGAGCTTGTGGCCTTTGTGGAAGGCTGCAGGGGGTGGAGAATTCCTAGGCATTTATTCTAAGCAGTCAGCAGCCTTGACTAGACTCTACCAGTCTTAACTCTATGGATGTGAAGGGGGCAAATGAAGAGATACAGAACCTTTGGATGGGCCATATGAAAATCTGGGTTATTTTCACTCCAGAAATGGATTCATAAGGCAATTGAACAGAATGCCAAATACTTTTGGTAGCAGGCTTTGGGTGACTGATGTGGGTGGAGCTTGCCTGCCATGGTTCCCAAATGCTACCTCAGACAAGACTCCTGACCTTCCCTGTTCTCTGTAGAATGTAATCCGATGTTCCCTAGTGGCTGTTATAAATACCCAGAGAAATGTATCTTTGAAATGACCAAAAATTCTAAATCACGTATGTGGCAAATTGTGTCTGAGTTTGAAGTGAAATGAAATTTGACTGGGCCAGGAAGAGCCAAGACAGGGCAGGATTTAGAGAGAAGTAGGCAGGGTAGCCAAGACCCCAAATTTAAGGAGGAGCATTTCCTTGCAGGATGTTTTGATGTCATCTCTGAGTAAGATCCTGCAAACTCATGCTTCCTTAAATTTTGTGCTCTAGGCACTCTGCTTGTCTCAAGTATGGCAATACTGGCCCCAAGCATGAGTAAAGCTCTTGCTTGTTAAAATTCTAAATGCAGTCCAGATTGATTGTAGAGAAGTCCATCTTTTGCAAACTTACCTTTGCAGAGGCAAACACCGAGAGACTTACTTGAGCTTACTTCCTTGTACATTTTCGTTTGTTTGCAACCTTAAACTAGTCCTCTTGTCCCCATTTAATGGACAGCACAGAAACATGTAAAAGAAAGAGATCTGATTCCCCAAACACACTGTGGGGAGGGGCCCTAGCTCCTCATCATGGGTTTAGAATGCTTCTTTTACTCAGTTTCAGATAAAATGTCATGTGACAAACACACCCTGATCCTGTTTTGCCAGCTTTCTCTTCCACGGTCCAAGCCTGGAGGTGTTTGTTCCAGGCTCTGTCTCTTTTTAAAACCAGAGTTTTGTTTTTTTCCCTGTTTCTAGTCTGCCTGTCAATCTTTATTTATAATTTCTTGTCTCATTTAGTAAAGCAGTTTGGACAATAACCCATCTTTTACAATTTCCCAGTCCAGGGCTGGGATGCAGCCCAGGAGTAGGTACTTGTGACACTCTGGGTTCCATTCCTGGCACAGGATGGGGGTGGGGGCACTCCCAACACAAGCACCTATCTCTAGTCAGTTCCATAAAAGGATCTGAGTGCTAAGAAAGCAGACCTCATTAAGGATGAGAGAGGGCGTCAACACCTCAGGGGGCTTCATTTCACACACACACACACACACACACACACACACACACACACACACACACACCGGTATCTTCCTCATCTCCTACTTCTAAGATGGGAGCACAGGATAGCTGATGTATGTTAACTGGTTAAAGTGACTTATCAGTGTGACCCGGGGATCTCAAGTAACAGAACGTGGATGCTAACCTCACTACCTTTAACGTCTGCCTGTAGTCTACAGAGCTCTTCACTGGTCGATGTCTGTGTTTCTACCTTTCATGTTGCAAATCATCTACAGAGCTAATCTTTCTACCCTTTGCATTATTTTCTCACATACTTACAAGTCTAAATGCTGGTCAGAGAGGATCGTGAGGAGGGATCTTGGGTACTGGACAGGAGGGAATATGTCCCTGATATTGTTTTAGAGTGATCAATGTATAAATACTACTTTTTCCACTTAAAGTTTAAAGGCTGTTAAGTAAAAACTGGAAAAGCTATTTAGAAAACAATTCTCAGTAAAACATAGTGATATAAGCATTACTGTTTGGGGAATACTAGCTCAGAATAATGAGGTGTCTGCCTCTCCCCCCCAACCCCCACTGTGCTGTGTAACAGTTCTGCATCTTTGCTCTACCCCTGAGCAGCCAAGGTATGGCAATGCTAGGACAATGCAGATGGAGCGCCACCCAGTGGCCCTCTGGGGAGGATGGATTTGTTTCTAGGACCATATGCAAAATCTCTAGGCATCCTGGAGTGGGCAGTTTACTGTAGGCAGAAGCCCAGTGTGAACAGCAGGGGAGATGCAAGCCAGTGACATTTCGGTTATTGTTAAAGTGACTCTGTGTGTTGCCACAGGCTGATGCCTGGGGCAACTCGGGTTACTGTTACTTTTGAATGAATTTGCATTTTATGTCTTACAGTACCTCCACATATTAGGACAAAGTAGTGGCAATATACCGGGGGCAAGTCATTCGCTGTTCTCTAGACAGTGCTTATATGACTTTGGGGACCTCTGCCATAACTCTGTGGTCCATAAGTTGGGAACCACTGAGATGGGATATTGGAAAGCTGAGTGCAAATGAAATCATTAACTCAGTGTCAGGGGGAGCATGCTCTTTAAAAGAAACCTGGGGTGAATTTCGACACTTCTGCCATTCTTACTCATGAGCCAGAATGAGTTCTCTATGTAACAGATCAGCTTCTCAGGCCACTTATTACCCTTTCCCCCCAGGAAGCCCCACCCTGTAATGAGCCCCGTTTCCTACAGGCACTCTCATCGCTATCAGAAAACACTGCTTATTTCTGCCTTTAAATCTCGGTCTGTTTTTCTGTCTCTCTGAAATTCAACCTCTTTCCCTATTTCAATGCCCTTCTTCAAGCTTCCAGAGTCCTTGTGGTCAACTGGGGCCCCTGAGGTGACCTTTTCTTCTGTAGACTTTTGACATTCTGCCTCCTGAGGTCACATAGCTGCCTCATCCCTTGTTCTGGGTTTGTTACGGTTTTCTCAGCTAAAACCTAGATTTTTCTGACATTGGTCATGCTCAGAGCTCCTTAGAGCAAGGTGCTAGACAAACTGCAACACAACAGAATGTAACTGGCTGCATTAAATGGAAAAGGGGTGTTAATTAGGTATGCATGGGCTGGGGTAGTGGTAGAAAATTTCATATTCTGGATATTCTACAAGTGATTTCAAAGATTCTCTTATCTATCAATTAAATCATCCCTACATAGTTGGTTTCCATTTTCATCCACAAACTATGAATTAAAATGACCTGAAAAATACCTGTGTTAAACATATACAGTCTTTTTTTTGTCTTTATTCTTAAATAAGGCAGGGCAGGAGCTATTTGCATAGCATTTGTGTGGAGCTGGGTATTGTAAATCACCTAGAAGATTATTTTAGATTGGAATGTGTGTGTGTGTGTGTGTGTGTGTTAGAGGGTGGGTTATATGCAGATATTACAAATAAATAAGGGGTGTAAACACCCTCAGATTTTGCTCCCCCTTGTGGGTCCTGGAATCAAGGACCCTTTGGGTACAAAGGATGGCTGTGTATGATGTACTGGCTAAGTGTCAGGCACATCCCTATTTGGCGAAGTGGAGAAAAACTTTAATTTTCTATCAGTGACAAATGGGCTCATTCTCTGGACACAGAAACCTCATGCTTCCTGGCAATGGCTTTGAAGATTCTGGATTGTGTTTGTCTTCTTTGCTCTTGTCCACAGAGTTTGCCCTCTTTGTTCCTGCATGTGCCCTGTGGACCACCACTCAGTGTTTGCAGGAGGTAGGCAAAGATTGGGGGCAGTATTTCACAAGTAATGCACAGCATTCCTGGGAGAAGCTTGCTGACCTATACGGAAATCAAGCCAGTTGCTCAGACAAGTGACCTAGTATGTGTGCAGCAGTGGTAGAAGCCCAGGTCTTGCTGTTGGTGTAGCCCTGTGTTCTTGACTCTGGGTCTTGGTCTGGAATGTTTGCTAGCTGAGTGGTTACCTTACTTCTCTTGATGATGCTTGTATTTGTTCTGTGTTGGGTTGGCTTTTTCTTTTTCTTTTCTTTTCTTTTTTTTTTTTTTGAGACAAGGTTTCTCTGTGTGGCTTTGGCTGTCCTGGAACTTACTCTATAGACTCAGAAATCCGCCTGCCTCTGCCTCCCAAGTGCTGGGATCAAAGGCGTGCGCCACCACCTCCCGGTCTGGATTGGCTTTTTCTATGTGAACTTTTTTTTTTTTTCTCTTTTTCTGGCCTCTGGGTTAAAAGCAGTTATTTAATGTACACAGGCCACTGGGCAATTGGTAAATGGTAGAAGTTTAGGGGATTTAATATCTTGGGAGGATTTATGCCAATTACTTAACTGCCTGAGTACCAAGTTCTTCATATTAGCTTTATAATAAGATGCGCTGGGTTCCGCATTTATCCCAAGAAGACAGGCTTACCCAAATCATCTATATTTCAGCAGGCAGTGCCAAACTTCAGGCCTCAGAAACACATTTTAGATAATTTTTGCCATGCCATATATTTTAAGTATCATTAAAAAGCCATTTTCTTACTTTAAAAATATGTGTGCAATATATTTTATGAAACCTATAACAAGTCTATGAAAAATTGATTATTTTTTCCATGGGGATACGTTCAAATGATTTTCATTCTGCTCACCCAGTGAAAAATCCAGCGAGCATTATGTCTTTTATCTTATTTACTCCCTCTCGTGTGTATAATCACCGTGCTCCCAACAAAGAGAAACAGGCTTCTCTGGGTAGCCAAATAATTTCCTGTTGTCGGTGGAGGAGTTGATGCAGATCTAAGCTAGGAAGCATGGCTTTCCCTTTCAAATGCCTTATTTCCTGTTCTACCTCCTTCCTATCAATTCCGTGTGGACTGAGATGGGAGGACCAAAGTGAGTGATGGGCAGGAAGAGTGTAAGCAGAACATCCCTGTGATGGAAGTGGCCCACCTGATGGCTCAAGGAAGACAAAGATACTCACTGTTCTGTCCTAGTGTAGGATTAGTGGTTAAAGGTACAAATGGGCCCATCGACTTTCTTTCTGCAGCTGTCTGGTGTACAAACTCAGGCTGCTATGTGTGTAAGGCTGTATCCTCCAGCATCTGTTCTCTCCCGCCTCCTCAGGATGGAATATGGCAGGAGACATCACTGTTCATCAGCCCCACCGGCTCTTCCGACTATGACACCCAGTCTTCTATTGGAGGGCAGTGATACTTGTGACATCCTTGGAACAGACAAGCTATGGGAGCTGGGCAGCTTGGAGGAGACAAGTATGAGGATAGAGCCTCATCTCTCACACAAGGACGCAGGCAAGATGGAGAGGCTCAGCAGCGGGAAGAGAAAAACCCAGGGAGCAGGATTCTACTCAGTAGGAGCAGCTGGGGATAGCAAAAGGTGCTGTGTGCCAGGGTCTGGCCTGTGACCTTGCTCAGTTGTGGTTGAAGTGTAAGAGCACAGGGAACACTAGGACCTAAACTAGGACCACACCAGGGAAGGTCTTATGGACCAGGGCCAGGCATGTGAGTTGACAGCAAACAGGCCACAGAGACTTCTGAGAGAGATTTGTGAGTATGGCTCATCCACAAGCTTTTGGAGTCATTCTAGAATCTAGAAGTTAGGTGCTTAATGAAAGCCCTGAGCAGCTGCTGGGGAAAGAGCAGGCAGGGGAGTGTCTGGTATCTTGGGCTGCTTACTGCTGAAGCAGGTGGCTTCAGCTTGAGTTACTTAGAGAGCTGCTGGGTACGATTTCTTCTTCCTTGTAAAAACCATACGATGTAAACGTTACCGTCTTAGTACTTTTAATTGTGTAGTGCTGTGAAGTACTTTCACGCCCATGCGGGAAACAGCTCCTAGGACTTTTCTTCCCCGGAAGAACCAATCTCAGCATTATGCACAGTGATTTCTTCTCAACCCTCTGTGAGCCCCCAGCCACCTCTATAATTCTCATTTCTCTGAATTCGACTACACAGAAAGGTTTATTTTGGGGCTTACCACCAAGATGACTTGGGAAACCACTCATCCATCACCTTCTCTCCTCACTGCTGCTTTGACAGGGAGGAGACTGAAGTGCTGGGAAGCAAAGAAATGCGGTAGCGGTGTCTCACATAAAGTAAAGTAAGGTGGCTGGGCTTGCAATGTTAGAGCTACTGGCTATGTAGGGTACTGGCTTAACGCAGTGCCTCAGTTTCCTTATCCATGAAGGGGGCCCGGCGCTAAGAGCGTCTGTATTCCAACCATGTAAGGAAGGGCTAAGTGAGGTAGCTTGAACAGGGTTGTTGCTTATATAACCCCTGCTGCTGTTACTGCTGAGTTCCTCCTGCTGAGGCAGCTCCCCCGAAGGAAAATTTCTCCTGTCTTCCGTGCAACCAGTGCCCTGCTGTGGGATTCTTGAGAATTTCTCACTTAAGACCGAATAGGTGGCTTTAACTTGGTCTTCCACCTGCTCTTCCTCACCTGGAACACGCCACTGAGCTGGAGATGTTTCCAGACCTCGATGCTGCTCGTGGTGCTAATGCATCAGAGACTGGCCATTTCTGTGAGAAGGTGCTGGGGAAGGGGAAAGACAACCAAGCCACAGAGCCTGCTGTGAGGGAGCCTGTGTTGTGGCAGCCCACACCTTTGCGCGCAGGCAGACCTCGGAAGAATGAAACGTTTTTATTGGACTTGGTACAGCCCTGGATGATACAACGGTTTCCTAAAAGTACTCAGCTTTGGAAACAGAACACTCTAGACTTAACCGCTGGCAGTACCTCTGACAAATGGCTTGTAAAGAGAGTTGCTAAAAATGGTGTGGAAAGGTGGGTGCTCTCAGGTAGCGATAACTATATCTTGAAACTTGGTATCTGAAAAATTACCTCGAGCTCCTATCCAAGGACCTCCCATCTAGCACATGTGTTTAGAACTTGCTGAGGATGACACAAAGCTTGTTTACTCGTTCTTCAGTCAGATGTCTAGGGGAAGGTGGGGTTTCACCTGCTGTCACTTACCTTGGACTTTCCTGTTCAGTGGGAGTAGGTAACACCCAGATGCAAAGAAAGTGGCTACAGTGGAGTGGAGATGAGTTTCGCTGAGGAAGAAGACGGGACGCACTCCATTAAGTTCAGATATACTGATGCTCATCTGTCACAGGTTGGGGTTAGGTTTTCATTGTTTTAACAATCAATCTGAGCAAAACAAGGGGGTTTGGGAAGGATGGAGGTTAGTGTTTAGTTTCTGATAATCATGGTTTAGAGGGTGTAGCAGGCATAGCAGCTCACCGCATGGTATCCAGGAAGGACAGAGAAAAAGGTCATCCCTCTTAGGGACCTCCTCCTGATTCTGTGCCCCAGGGACCCTAACCTACTGGATGGTACCACTGCAATCAGAGTGGCTTCCCCCCTCTGTAGTTTATCCTTGGAGAAAATGCCTTCATAGGTGTGAGCTGTATTTTACTAAGCTACTACCTAGATGCTTCTAATCCAAATGAACAAGATTAACCATCACAAAGTCTCTGAGTCAGGGCACCGGTACTACCTGCTCTTGTGTCATGTGTTGCTGTAGCTATTGCTGTAAAGAACAACGTTTCTTTAATTGGATCCAACAAGCTCTTTATTCATAGACATTCCCTAACATGGCCCTTGTAGATATACAATAGTGTGAGCCACGACTGACAGATGAACTGTACCTCATGTACCATCTAGAACTTTGCTGGCCTTTAAAGGCACTGGGAAGCTGTAGCCAAATGTTGCTAATGTGGCCTACCGTTATTCCCACCTCTTTGGCAGTGAGACCCTTATTTCGTTCAGGTAGGTAGAGAAAGCGCTTGATCTTAGAGAATCACAGGCTCTGGCCTTAGCGAGTGGATTAGGAAGGCCTGGGTTGATTATAACAACCCTGCTGCTGCTCATTAAAGGCTCTCTTGCAGCTCAATACGGTGTGGTAATTTCACATGCCCTTGAGGCCTGCTAGCCCAGCCCTTGGATATCAACAACCCCCAGGGAGCAGACTAGACCAGGGACATCTTGGTCTTTAGTGGTCACATTAGCCATGGACTCCCACTGCTGCAGGGCTATGAGCCCAGACCCAGACATGGCGATTGGTGGCAGCATCGGCTAGAACCTGGCCATGGCCTCAGATGGCAGTGCAGGCTACTCACATCAGGCTGCTCCTCCTTCCCACCCCCAGTCTCCAGTTCTGCTTCTCTTTGCTATGCACACACCATTCTGATTCTTTCTCTCCCATCTCTCCGCCACCTACTTGCTCATCTTAGTGGCCTCTGGTGTTTTCCACTCTTTTTGTGCTGAGTGGCAGCAGGTAGGGGTCATCTCCAGAATGTTCCACCTTGCCGGTTCTTTGTCTTTTATGCACAAAACCCAAATCCTGGTTGCCATACTTCAGTCAGCATGAAACAGAACTACAGAAGCCAAAAAAAAAAAAAAAAAAAAAAATAAGGTTAGTCATGTAGGAACTTTTCTGGAACTATGGACTAAGTTTTTGTTCCTGTTTTGGCAGGTGTTGGTGCCTCCTTGCTGGGTTTTAAGGTTAGAACGATGCGTAGAGCATGAAATCAGTTGTGCTAAGGTCTGAGGGCCTTGTAAAGTAGAACCTTTGAATTTGCCATTGGGAGATCATTTGAGAGGCTTGGAGGCAGTTTTTGCTATGAGGGGAGACAGTAATGAGATAGCTGAATGCAGAGCCTAACCAGGAGGAATATTTCTGTCAAATCAAGAAATTGTTCAGTGTGATGGTTAATGACATCAACTCGACAGGATCTAGAATCACCTAGGAGACAGACTTTGGGGCAAGTTTGTGATTGCTTCTGTGTTGGTTTAATTGAGGAGGGAAGACCCATTGTAAATGTGTGTGGCACCATTCCATGGGATGCGGCAACAGACAGAATAACAAGGAGAGCGGGCACAGAATAACAAGGAGAGCGGGCACAGAATACCAGCATTCATCTCACTGCTTCCTGAATATAGATAAGTGTGACTAAAGGCCTCATACTTCTGGACCATGACTTCCCTACCTTGAGGAACGGACCCTTGAACTTTGAACAAAAACAATCCCTTTCTTAATTGGTGCCCCATCCCAACCCCATGAACTTTTGTCACACTGAAGAGAAAGTGGCTAATACAACCAAGTTAAACAGGCAATGACCATTTTACTCAGGCAATTGCAATATGGAAGAGAGGTCAGAATGAAGTCAGATATGATTCTGTCCAACTGGGAAGTAGGACTTTTAAAGGATGAAATGAGAGCAATCCCAGGCTGTCCATCCATGTTTCTTAACTGGTTTACCTAAAGCGTAAGTAAACTTCTGTCTAATGGTGGGAGGTAATTTTATGACTTGAGGCAAAGTATCCTTGAAGTTAAGCTTCTGGCTTCTCAATGGAATTGAGAGATGAAGGTGTTGTTTCTATTCATGTCATCTCAAGAGAGAGTTCCCTGGTCATGAGACATACACCTGAGTTAGGAGAACCAACAGTGGGTTTTTAAAAAAGATTTAGGCACACTTTTTAAAAAAAAATTGAAAATGCATTTTTTTATATATTATATTCTGATTATGGTTTCCTTTCCTCCCCACCTCTATTCCTATCCAAATCCACACCCTTTCTATTTTTTGTTAAGAAAATCAACAGGCCTTTAAGAAATAAAAGTAAAACATGAGAAAATAAAACAAAAACAAACAAATCAGAATAGGACAAAACAAATCAGAAAAAGAGACAAAGAAAAAGTTTAATAAATACATATAGACACAGAGATACACATTTGTTTCCATACACAGGAATTTCATAAAAATGTAGAACCAGAAGCCAATACACACACACACACACACACACACACACACACACACACACACAAGTTCTAACTTAAGATTATGCGACAAAGAATCTTACAGATGCCATTAAGTTGACCATGGGGCTTACCCTTAAGAGATTTTTTCCCCCCAGTGAGACTTCCTTGGATAAAACTAATTTGCAAGTGGCAATCAGTTGGAGATAGGTTCTGGGTGAGTGGTGGGTGTGTATATTCACTTCTTTCATCTCTATGACTCTATCTGGTGCAGATCTGTGCAGGCCATGTATGCACGGCTTCAGTTTCTGTAAGTTCACACGTGTGCCAGCCCTGTTGTGTCCTGAAGTCCTTGATCTCTTGGTGGTGTTCTCTATCCCCTCTGGCTTTTCTCCTCTTCCTGCCTCCTCTTTAGCAGAGTTCCCTGAGCCATGAGAAGAGAGATTTGATAGAGACATCTCTTTGCACATTGTCTGGCTGTGGATCTCTGTGTTTGTCCCCATCTGCTGTCGGAGAAAGCTTCTCTCATGATGGCTGAGCAAGCCACTGATATTTGAGTATAGGAGTTGGGAGTCATTTTAATGCTATTAATTCCTTTAGCAGAACTGTAGTATTTGGTTTCCCTTTAGATTCCTGGCCTATCTAGTATCAGGCTCTTTGACACGAAAGCAATATTAGAAATAGGTTCCATTTTACGTAGTAGGCCTTAAGTCAGATATTGATTGGTTACTCTCACAACTTGATGCCACTACTGTACCAGTGTATCTTATGGGCAAGTCACCACTGTAGAGGAAAGGGTTTGTGGCTGGGTTGGTTTTTACCTTTCTCCTTTGGTGTTAGGTGGAGTACCTTCCAGTTCCGTGAACTCTGTTGCTTAGGGGTGAAGGTTCTAGGAAGGCACCAGCTTGACTTCATTTTTAATGACTTGTGTAGGTGTTGCCCTCAGCAAGAGGGCCTTGCTATCATTTGTGGAGAGGAAC
>JADRCC010574108.1:0-24773 GCA_019843855.1 Hylomyscus alleni | reverse complement strand
TAACTCTTCACCTTGCTCTGTTGCTAGACAGGGATTACTAAATGAGCTAGTTATCACTGTGATAGACTGTGCCTAACACAGTACTCTATATTTCATAGGTGTCCAATAATGGTCAAATGTATACATGTAAATACGCACTTTTAAATATCTATACTAATTTTTAACCACAGATACTTTTATAAACCAAAATTTGATATAGATATAACTTGAACCTCAATCTTGTGTAAATTACTGGATGAGTGGGTAAAGAAGGGGTGGGGTTCCCAGTGATCACTCTAGAGTGGATGAGATCTCATAATCCACTCTCACTATTTTCATTTATCCTATATTCTTGTCAATGTCTTTCTTCAAGCTCCTCAGAGTATATTTGTAGGTTCTAAGACTAGTAAACATTCACTTTACTTAGGTACAGTTCTAAAGGGAAGACACACATTAAAGAGTGTGACTCCACATGTACAAGTGAGTTGCACTCCACAGAGCCACAGACGATGCTAATCACAAAAGCTGACATTCTGATCATCCTTCATTATTTACTAAATCCTCTTCCTGGGTTGATTCCTTTGTGTCTGTTGAGAACAAGCTATTGCAACCAGCCTCCAGTGCACCATGGCCATTTAAGAAGAAAACCTTGCATCCCTCAAACTCCCTTCTAAAGACTCATAACACGTTTCTCTGCAAATGACTGCCCTTGGTTATTAACTCACACTCTCTTAGAGTCGTCTACCTTTCATTTATAATTTTTAAATTAACCCAAATGTTTTTGACAGTGATTTCTCAAAAGCAAAACAGAAAAACAAAACATTAAAAAAGCAATGTGTTTGTGCTACTTAATTTGTTATTGAAAGGAGTTGGGAAGACAGGTGCCAACAGAAATTGATCATGAAATCAACACATCCTCTGTGCCCTTTACAAGCCCTCCTCCCAAAGGAGACTTCACTGCGATGGGCCTATAGAGCCTCTAGCACCCTCTTGCTTCTGTCTATCTAGCTGAGAAAATGACTCTGCAGAAACAGAACTCAATTTCTAAAAATGTCAATCAACTGATATTACTCTCAATGTAATATTTTCAGTCACACAGCATTAAAAATATATATGCACTAAACCCTCAGTCAGCTGGAACAGAAGCTAACAAAGTTGCACTCCATTTCAATAAGAGTGAGTCAATTTATGGGCCTTTGTTGTGTCTAGAGGCAAGATTTTTCTCTTGGGTTATCACAATACTGTGGGTGTCAATCAAAAAGCCACACTCAGAGGACCAAGAGAATATCAGATGAGATCCATCAACCCAGCTGAATTTTGGCCTGTATTTGTAAGTGATTTCCTTAGCTGGGTCATCAGTCACAAAGTCCTCTGCATAGAGAGCATACTTCATTATTGTTCTATGGGGCTCCAATTAAGGAAGACATGACAAACAGTTATCAAGGTGACAGCTCATCCAGGTATTCAGCAATTACGGCGAACTATGGTCATGAGAGGAACGTGGGCCTCCTTGTTTCCTTCTTAGGTGAAAGTCTCTCGGAATGAAAGATTCCTTTCAAACAGGCTTCTGAGTTCCCCACTCTTCAGTGGGAACTGAAGAGCAGTGTTTCCTCATAAAACAATAATAGGCCCCCAATCCCACCCTACATACCACGAAGTATTCAAGAATATACATTAATTTTAAATCACTCAGCACATGTAGATTGTTCTACTCTACAACAATTCCTCATGCAAAAAAAAAAAAAAAGGATGACTACACGGCTGAAGAACTGACTACACGGCTGAAGAACTGCTCAGTCAGTAACATGCTTACTGCACAAGCAAGAGCACCTAAGTTCGATTCCCAGGCAAAAGAATGAAGCATGGTAGCTCAAGCCTGAGTAGTGAGTAGGCAAAGACAGGTAGATTCCTGGTGCTCCTTGACTTCAGTGTCCTCCATGTTTAGAGAGAGACACTGTATCAGACAACCAAGAAAGAAAAACACAAGCAGGTTGTAGAGCAACTAGGAAAGACTGGCTTCTGGCTTCGATGCGCACATGCACCTGCATACATAGGATACATACACAACAAAAAGAAAGTCATGGATTTTATTTATCCCTACATTTTTTTTGAGGAAACATGGTAAACACTGATGAGATTTTAGATTCAAGACCAGAGGAGACAACCAAGTTCAAGCCAGATCTTAGTAGGTCTACAAATCATGGACTTGATTTTCAGATTTCTACGAATGGGTTCAGTCCCTGTCACATCTTGGGGCATAAGCCACTGCACAGGAATGGGCCCTTGAATCTTTGGGAAGAGCAGCATAGTAGCTTTTACGCTGCCTTTGATTGACTTAGGTGGTTTGATTCCCACTAATAACTCACAAGAGTTGTTAGGAAAATTGAAGGGTATTTATCATTGTAATTCGCTGTATTCTGCAACTCTAGGAAACGACTTTGTGGTAAATATATTGAAATGTCAGGGTTATCACTTGCCACACAAAGTTTATTTTATTTTCCCCCTACTGAACAAATGCCAGCAGCTTAGCCTGCTGAGCCCTGAGCTTATGTGAACTAGTGATCCAGGCAGCCTTTGGCAGTTCCGAGTGGCCATTTGGCCCACCCCAGCGTATGCTGCATAGATTCCCTGGGATGGCCTCCAACTTCTGGATAGTGGGAGACTTTTCAGTGCTGCTGAGGCCCCGTGTCATCCTGTAGCAGCAGGCTGCTTCCTAAGAAGCTGGCTCCTCTGGCCATTCCAGGAGGGAAATGAACACTGTCTTGGCAGCTATGCCTATGCACCCGCTCTCTCCCCATGGCTGCAGAAACTTTTACAAAGTGCTCGAAGCACTGGTTTGGAATCTTCATCTAGAACAACTTCGAGGAAAGCTGCCCTGGAAGTTGGGACTGACTTCTCTGGCCAGCTCTCCAAGCAGCCAGATGCCATTTCTCTGTACAATGAGAATATTCGGCATGTAGAGATTATGACTCCAAGGAGCATATCCAAGGAACAGCAGCTCAGGTGCTCCAAGTTTCTCCCCCGCCCCCATCAGAACTCCACTCCTATAGGTTCAATTCCATCTTTGCTGGAAAACATTGACAGGGCTTCAATCCCAAGCTGCTGCTCTCAATGGCCTCTGGTTGTCTAGTAACAGCAGTAAATGGAGCGGGTGATAGCACTGCAGTACATCTTTGTAGAGTGTTGGCTGGGCGACAGGTCTGTGTTACATTCCTGTGAGATGCCCATTTCCAAAACGAGAGCAGGTGTGATAAAGGGAAGCTGGTCACTCAGCCAAGACAAAAGATGAGACCTTCTACAAGGCGTTCGCTCTCCCGTCCACCTGAGCTGAGCCCTCAGGGCCTCAAGCTTTGCAGGTCTGAACAATGTATGGTGTGCTGTACCAGTCCAACCCGAGTCCAACATAAGGCATACTGTTACTTTATTAATTAATTTTCTTCATTGTGCTTTTAGCTTGCTCATTTCATTTTGCTTTAATCTCATTGCATAAATAAAGTGTATGTGTATCTCTAAAGGCAATCTTACATGGCATTTGCCCGGATGTGTATGTATCTATCCCACATCTTTCTTTGGTGAAAAGTAGTTCATCAGATACAATGTTTTTCACTTTGCCATACCCAGCTATGAAGATCTCTCCATAGCACTATATAGATAGTGAGCATTTCTTTGTACAGCTTTATCGTACTCTGTCCCACCATTGAGAGGCAATTTATTAGTCTAATTCATTGTTGGCAGGCGGTGAGTCTGTGTATTTTAAAATTGTAAGTCTTGATAGTGAGCAGCTTTGTGTATATTTGCTTTGATGTTTTTACGAGTTTCTCTTTGAAGTATACTCCTAGACTGGAAATCTCCGTGAATAGTTATATGTTCACATTCACTGATGCACAAACCCCACAGTAGAGCTGATGGGTATCATTAGGTCCTACACAATTCCCTCCATGGGGTTTACACAGTTTTCCTTACCACCTGCAGTGGATGACAACACCTATCATCCCAGGTTCACCAAAAGAGTGGATCACCAACTTTTGGGAATTTTGCTAATCTGGTCCTAGCTATCAGAATAACTTCCTATTTCATGAAGATAAAGTTTCTTTCTCCTAAGTGCTCACATCAGAAAGAAACTCAGTGGTGTCATTTCCAAACCTTAAGTCCCCTTGCATCCAAGAAACACCTTTATTGTGGAAGTCTGCAGGAGACTAAGACATAAATCCATGCATCTATAACCATCTGATTTTTTTTAAAAGATGCCAAAAATACACATTGGAAAAAACATCCAAACAAAACACCCCAGCCTCTTCAACAGTGGTACTAGGAAAACTGGATATGTAGGGGAAGGAAATTAGATCTCTAGATCTTTCTCTGCACAAGAATCAACTCCAAACGCATCAAAATTCTTTGTGTAAGACCTGTACCTCTGAAGCTGTTAGAGGGAAGCATGAGGAAAATACTCAAGATGCAGGCAGAGCTGAGGACTTTCTGAATAGGATTCCAGTCATTCAGGAAACAAGTTAACAGTTTACAAGGAGAACCTCGTGGAGTCCAGAAGCTTTTGTTATAGCAAAGAAACTGGTTAGCGGAGAGAAGTAACGGCCCATAGACAGGGAGAAAACCTTTGCTAGCTACACATATAACAGAAGATTTAGAGCTAGATCATACAAAGACCTCACAAACTAAATAAGAAATCAAATAATCCAATCAATAAATGAATCAATGAAATAAACAGACGAAAGGAGATATACAATGGGCAATAAACCTAGAAAAATATGAACTACTTCATTCAGCATCAAATAGATACAAATCAAAACTACATTGAAATTCTAATCATCCCATTCAAAATGGAAATCATCAAGAAAACAATACCAGTGGATGTTAGTGAGAAGTCAGATGAAAGAGAACTCTTTTACACTACGAACTAGTCCAGCCACAATGGAAATGAGTGTGGAGGTTCCTCCAAAACAATAGACCTACCATATTAACCAGCTGTACCGCTCCCGAGATTCACCCAATGGACTCCAAGACAACACATCACAGAGGTACTTGCATATCAGTGTGTATTGCAGCATTGTTCCCAATGGACAACCTAGATATCCAACAACAGTGTAATGAGGTTTTTTAAGCCATAAAGAAGTTATTATGACATCTGAAACAACAACAAAACCATGCAGCTGCAGATAATCATAGTCAATGAAATAAGTCAGTCTAAGAAAAATAAATATCATATAATTGATTTCATTGGGGGTCCTAGATTTTGTATAGATACATAAAACAATGTATGTACATATGACACGAAAATTCAGACTATCTAAGGGGACAATGATACTAATGGTAGAGAAGTGGGAAAAGGGAAGGGACTGTTAGGAGAATGTGTTCAGTATACAATGCATATTAAAACATGAAATAATAAATAAATTGAACAATGTCCTCAGGCCTACAGTCCAGTCTTATAGCATTTGCCTAGTGTGTATAAGGTTCTGTGTTCAATCCTTAGTAACACAAAAGTTTAATTATTAATTGTAAAGCCTCTAGAATTAAAAGATGTACATCATGTACTACCTCTAACTGTGGACAACTCCTGAAACTTATCATCTAAAGTTTACGATGATAGGGTTATCCTGGCTACTTCTCCAGCTGGATACAAACCCAATTTTCATTTGAAGATGCAACTCTGAGTCCTTACAGAGGAAAATCAAAATCAAATGCACACAAAAGAAATGGGTTTACATTGTGGTTAGTAGACTGGAGAATCTCTGAGGCTGAAGTTTCTTTAGCTCTTCTCAGCTGACCACACCATCACACACATATTGAAAATGCTGCTCTGATATCCAGAACTGCCAGGTAATGAGGGCCTCGAGTGATTTGGCTAAACACCTAAAAGCAGTAAGAGGTGAAGTTAGCATTAAGCTACAAATGTTCATCAGAGGAACCTCAGCCAGAGAAAACTGTTCTCCTATTAAGATATTCTGATGCTTGGAAATCCAAAGCAGTATGAATTTGAAGATAGGGTATTCCAAGATGGTGCCATCATCTGTCTCATAGATAAGCACCTCTTCCTCTGACATTCACTTCAAAATTATAACTGCCTCAGAGATGTGCAGTATTTATGTACTCTTAGCAAAAAGTAAAATCCTTTCTATCCCCTAGAAAACTGAAATATCAACATCTTAAAGCCAGGCAAATATCTTTAATCCCAGCACTCAGGAGATAGAGGCAGGCAGATCTCTAGTTTAAGGTCAGTCTGGTCTTCAGGGTGAGTTCCAGGACAGCTAGGGCTATACAGAAAAACCCTGTCTCTAAAAACCAAGAACATTTTTAAAAGTTTTAAAAATCATCTATCATCTTGATCATGTTGATTTAAATGTGGGCCAGCTTGACTTGACACTTGATGTCCAGAAAAGGTCAGAGAAGGAACTGTTGTGTTAGGCCACAAGGGAAGGGACCTACTCCTGAACGTGGCCCCACAGCATGGCATTGCATAGAGTTTTATCCAACATATGTCTCCATCAGGTCAGCCAGCATTAAAACTTTCATCAAAATCTCAAATGTAGCTATGGGGATGAACGTCCAGCTCAGTTTCTGGATCAATATCAAAATCTACCTCCAAATATGCAGCAGGTCTTCCCTGTACCAGATGAGACACTACTTCCTAGTCCAAATTAAATGTTTTTCACATCTAATTTCTCTTAAGATACAAGAAAAGACCCAAACATACTTTTTATATTCTAAACAAAAATAATTGGAAATTGCCTCTTCTCTTTTAACAGCTGCTCTCAGATCTATTTTAATTTGAATTAGAATCATATGGCCATTATGATGAATTAGCAGTATTCAATCAAATGTGTATTTGAACAGTATCATATATATATATATGCCCCTTCAGATCAGAAATTCTAATGGACCTATGGTTATAAAACCTTGAATCTGTGTAATCCCCTACCCAGGTACCTCTGAGAGTATTTTTGAACTACTAACAGCTATCAAAGACTTACCCATTTGGAAAATTTGATTGGCTATGCTTTCATTCATTCATATAGCAACAGATGTTTTTAGAATACCTGCTGGTTTCAGGCACTGTACTAGGAACTAGGGGAGAATAAGACACAACTACTGTGTCAAGAAATGAGGAAGAGAGAGAAGTAGATGAACAATTACTGTCCTGCAGCTTGTCTAGGGATTAATGCAGATGAGCAGAGAGAAGGCCAGAGAAAGTAGGAGATGTGGGAAGTACTGCACAGAGGACAATGACCTTTATATTAAACTTGGTTTAAGACATAAGGAATTATTAAATAGTAGGTAAAGAGCTCAGTGGATAAAGAGCTTGTCATGCAAGAAAAGGACTTGAGTTCAGATCTCCATCACCCATGTAAAAGCTGGGAACATCACAGAATATACATAACCAAAGTCGAAAGTGGTGAGGTAGGCAGACCCGTGGGGCTCATTGGCCAGGCAATAGCCCATTTGTGGGCTCCAGCTTCAGTGAGAGATCCTTCCTCAAAAAATAAGGTAGAGAAAGGTAGAGAAAGACATTTGATCTTGGCCTTTGGCCACCACGTTTATGTGATATACACACATCAGAATTGCAGTCATTTGGAAAACAAAGAACAGAACCTTGGATATGGCTCAGCAGGTAAAAGTACTTACCACCAAACCTGACCTGACAACATGGATTCCACCCTGGAACCCACATGATGGAAGGAGAGAAACAACTCCAGCAAGCAGGCCTCTGACTTGCAATAGTGTCTTGCTGTACACTCCCCCATACACACATACATACATAAGTAAATATAATGAAAACATGTCACAAAAAGATGTTGGTGAGGTTGTAGATATGACTCCAAACAGACACAGGAACACACACCACTAGGAACAGCCTAGCACATTAGGTGAACACATGCACACACACAATAATATGACAAGTGACTGAGGAGAAGTCATGCTGGCGGAAGATTCCGCATGTAAACATGAAGAGACCACAAAGACCACACAGTGCATGGAAACAGTGCGATGTGCCAAGTCTCGGCTTCAGAGAGGGATGTGCTGGGAACTGAGGTCAGACATATAAGTGAAGCAGGTCATGAAGAATGTGGAGTCCCCACAGACTTTACCTAAGTCACCTCAAAGACCAGATAACTCTTCGGAAAGTATTCCCCTTAGACCAAGGACTGGGCAGGACTGGGCTAAGGCGAGAAGCAAAACTGGCCACAGAGGAAACAACTAGGAGTCTCTGCATTAGTCCTGATGAGTTCATAAGGTTGCTCAGGAGACACTAGAGAGGACATAAGGTTCCTAACAGACAGTTAACAGGTAACATGGGCAGGACTCATTGATTTAGATAAGGGTACGAGAGAGAAAAGAGATGGCCACAGCTCCTACTTTCTCAGGACCTTAAGTTCTGGGAAATGCTGTCACTTACTACTCCTTACAGAAAAGCATCCATTTAGATGGGAGAAGCTCACTTTTCAAGGTCAATGAACTTGAACAAACCATGGCATCAATTGACATGAAAGTGGACCCTGGAAGTCTAGGGGGTCAAAGGCATATCATCAACTCCAGCATCAATCAGGTAGAGAATGGTGTTATGAATCAAGATAATGAAGAGAAGAGGCAGTCTGCGGAAGAAGGGGCGTCAGTTATCATGAATTCCAATTTGAACAGCTTCTGTTGAGAGGACTCTTTGCATTCAGACAAGGACTCCCATAAGAAGTCTATTAAGTGGATCTATGGCTCCAAGGAGAGTTTTAGGATAAAGATGTAAGATCAGAGCATCAGTCACAGTTGAAGTCACAAACAAGACCAAAAGCATCCATAGCTAGTCTTGAGAAGCTTATCAAACTGGATCAAAATCAAATTCCACAAACATTCAGTCAGTTGATCAATAAATGGTAACCAAAAACCTTCTGGTGCCAGACAGCATGAGTGAGATGCCTGGGGAGGAACTGTGGGTAGGACCGTGTTTAGTGTCAGGCCATGCATGTGATACTTGGGTACTCAGATGTCAGCCTGGCTGCCTAATGTGACATGGAACTGAACTTGGGTTGGGACCACCAAGAAGAGCTATAGAACTTTTAATAGATGCACAGAATAGTTTGTTTGCTATCCTGGTTTGCTTAATGTGGCTGTGACAAACACCATGCTAAAGGCAGCTTGGGAGCAAAGGGGTTATTTTATCGTATAGTCTACAGTCCATCATGAAGGGGAACCGAGATGGGAGTTCAAAGCAGAAACTCAAGCAGAACATAGAAGCTTGCTCCTTGTGGCTTGCTCAGCCTGAGTTTGTCTACAACCCAGACATCCTACCCAGAGGTGGCACTATCTCTTATGAGATAGTCCCTCACACATTAATCAGTAACCAAAAGAATGCCCTATAGCAGTGGTCCTCAACCTTAATGCTGTGACCCTTAATACAGTTTTTCATATTGTGGTGACACCCAGCCATAAAATTATTTCATTACTCCTTTATAACCATAGTTTTGCTACTGTTATGAATTGTAATGTAAATGTCTCATATGTAGGATATCTGAGATGTGACCCCTGTGGGGGGTCGTGACTCACAGGTTGAGAACCACTGCTATATTGCCTTGCTCACAGACCAACCTGTTGGGGGTATTTTTTGAATTGAGAATCAAAAGTACATCTACGTTTGTATCAAGTTGGAAAAAAATAGCCAAGACTGTAGCAAATTAAAGTGTTTCCTGCAATATTTGCTAAAAACTATCTAGAGATAAATTTTAAATGTGAGTCAACTGGACAAAAAGAGAATGCATGTATCCTAGGCATGAGAAATAGGATATGTAAAATACCTGAGGCAGAGAGGATGGTGACACATCCCACGATGAGAAAACAAACCAATGGGAAAGCAGAAACATGCGGGAAGATGGCTAATTATCAAGTCAAGGTAGAAAGCACCTTGTTGTGTAAAACAGAAATACAGAATCCATACTACCTGAGGTTAGGTCCATTATTTACAACACAAACCTCAGTTCCTAGAGTTCCTAGGGGAAGAGCAAACACAGAAAGTACAGATACACTGTAGAGACAAACAAAAATCAGCATGAGTAACTTCTTTGAATTCCACTGACCTCTAGTTCCACAAAGGCATGCTCCTCATACAGAAGTCGAGCACCAACCCCCAAGATAGACTTGGATATTGAACCTAGCTAACAATGTGATTTACTACAGAAGACTATGCTGTTTTCACAAGCACTTAATTGCCTTGTGTACTTGATTCACTCAAGGTTCAAGAATAAAAACTATTACAATTATTTCCCTACTCAAATCCAGAAGGGGTGTATATACTCACTCTGGACCCTGTGGCCTCCTGATTTTTTTTGCCATCAATCCCCAACCTCTAATGGGACCCAACTATTAAAACATAAGCTATCATCTACAGTCACTTTCAAGAAAACCAAATCCCAAGATGAAAACTGCAGAATGCCAACCAAAATAATTAACACAGCAACAGAAATTCCCATTCCTGTTGCTTCCAAGAGTGCATGTAGCATTTTCTCAATAATTGCTCAAGTCTTAGCTACCCTGCGTACAATGAACCCACTGGAGTCAAAAGTGATTGCTATTATACGTCTACAAAAATCTTATACACTGTTGAAAGCATTCAAAATTGTTTATGATTGAGGAAAAGTAGTATACAAGACAAAGTGTCATGCCCTCCAGTTTCCAGAAAGTTCTACAAGGTCTCTTTCAACTAATGCTTACAAAGGACATTGTGTCAGCATCCCTTGTCCTCATGATTCCAAATAGACTAGGTACATCTCTCACATGCTGTACTGCCAGGCAATACTGAGTTCTATAAATTGTCCATAGGCAATTCTAAAGAGTGACAAGCTCTAAAAGGCAAAGTATGAGTCGGCTGGTACTTCTCGATATCTTTGGTGCAAAACTGTGACATCAGTGGCTGGAAAATAGCAGAACCTATTGTAATGAGATGCTTAAGATTAACCCTAAAGTATGCCCTGAAATATCGTGGCGGCACTGTGGATGCTAATTGCTGTCTAAAAGCATTACTGCAGTCTAAGTGCTGGTATTAGACAAGGGTGCATTCTGTCAAATGTAGTTTGGCCCATAATTGAAAGAATCATTAAAAATTTACTTAATGGGATACAAGAAACACCTTAAAAGACAAAAGGTGTGTTTGAATCTCCAGCCATTGTCAATGGAGCTTCACTGAGTGAGACAAACCAGGATCTAGATAGAAAAGAATAGATGTGAAGTCTAAAGTTCAGAAGTCTTCTTCCCTAGCGTTCCAAACCAAAGCTGCCTGATTTTGAGCCATGTCAGGCACACTGTGATGAAGCATTGGCTGTCCCCACATTTCCCACCCAACAAATGTACCTACAAATCTACATCTTATGAATATTTCATCCAGCTACAAATTTGAAAATAATCACTAGTCTCTGAATTATTGAACTGTTTTTGCCAAAGTCTTAAATTATTTTTCCTGTAATAAAATAAAATGTATTCAGTGAGAAACAAGAATCCAAAAAGGCAAATAGCAACCCGAGTCCTAACAGCTGAGATTCCAGCCGAGCTGATTTTCTTTACGACATAAGTGGTCCTCTTGGCTGATAGCAGCAGAAACTTGGGTCAATACTGTCATTCCTGCCTGGCAGTGCCTTCGACTTCATGCATTCTCTCTTGAATTAACTTGACCACAGGCTATTTCTTGCAGGCTATAATGAAGAAATTGGCCAAAGTTCCTGCAAGAGGTATAATGTTGACATGAATCCTTTAAAGCATATAAGTAAGCTTTTAAGACTAGAAAGGTCATAGTGAACAAAGCAAATGTCTTTCCTGTATTATTTATAGAAATAAAGAAATCCAAATCTGGGAAGAAATACATGAACAGTAGTAACAGGTCAGAGACAAATAGGTATCAGAAGGGACCATGTAAGAGACCACCCCTCATTGAGAAGATCTGTAGAATGTGACAGGTGCTGTGTCCTATGTGTGTCCATATACTATATATATATATATATATATGTGTGTGTGTGTGTGTGTGTGTCTGTGTGTGTCTGTGTATGTATATATGTGTATATATGTACACATATGTATATATGTGTGCCAATACTGTCTTGTATACATATACTGTACATATGTGTATATATACATATATACATATGTATATATACATATATATGTGTGTCATGGTGAACAAAGCAAATGTCTTTCCTGTATCATTTATAGAAATAAAGAAATCCAAATCTGGGAAGAAATACATGAACAGTAGTAACAGGTCAGAGACAAATAGGTATCAGAAGGGACCATGTAAGAGGCCACCCCTCATTGAGAAGATCTGTAGAATGTGACAGGTGCTGTGTCCTATGCGTGTCCATATTCTATATATATATATGTGTGTGTGTGTGTGTGTGTGTATGTATATATATGTATATATGTATACATATGTATATATGTGTGTCAACACTGTCATATGTACATATACTGTGCATATATATGTATATATACACATATGCATATATACATACATGTACATATGTGTACATATATACATATATACACACATATATATGTGTGTGTGTATATACACACACACACATATATCTTCATTGGTATATTTGTGTGAATGTATTTTGTGTATGTGAACTTATGATAAAGTAGTAGTAAAACATTACTACAGAGTGTGTGATGTGCTGAAAAATTACACAAAAATAGTGCATTATTACTAGAAAAGATAACAACAAAAAGCAGTATAAAGAAAAGTCAACATATTCCCATGATAGCGAGATGGAATGCTGAAAGGGAAATCTCCAAGAACTACAGAGTTTGTGTTGATATCCAAAAGCATGGGTATGCCAGCTGTACTGTAAAATGGTATCTATAGTTCAACCCCTGTTACTCATAAGAGAGGCCAACCAAGTTGTGCCAGAACGCTGCCCTATAGATCCTGCTATAACATACCCATACTTTTGGAAATGCCATGTCTACAGTATTCTTACAAATCAATAAACGGTTAATATATATGACAAGGACTTTTAAAAGGTACCTTTTCCTATAAAAGAGTCTCCTTTACAAAGTGTCGTCACCATTTACATGTACTGCAAATTATATCTAAGGAAACTCCACAGGGATGCAAGGAGAGACAGATTTTATGACAAGATATTGCTGAGCCATGGACCATAGAAGAGGCAATAGCACTCTTGGTAGGAGCTCCATGTACCCACCAAGGAGAAGGAACTCTGATTTCCTAAAGAAACAGTAGCAATCTATATTCTGTGGAACATAAAAGAAAATGGAGATGGGGTAGTGAGTGGGTGGAATTAGCCAGTTGTAGATTAGAAGGAACTTTGGAGGAAAATAAATTCATAGATTTGGACTCATGTCTCAGCTTTTTTCTTTACTACTTTGGCTAATATATTGAGTCTCTATGTACTCATATGAACCATTGAAATAATCAACTCTAAAGATGTTGAGAAAGTGGGCAAAATGCAGAGCAACTGGGCCTGAAATATATGAAATACTCAATAAATATTAATTCTCTTTCTCTTTGAGTCATAAGAGTAGTACATCTTGAGATACAGTTAGATAATGGATGCATGGATAGATGGATAGATAGATAGATGATAGATGAATAGATAGATGTCAGTAGATAATAGATGATAGAAAATAGATAGTTGATAGGTCTAGATAGATGATAGATAGATAGATTGATAGGTTGATTAATCCCAAATGTGTTCCATGAAGTCTGGAAGGGCCAAAAATGAAGACCTGATTATATGTATGTATGGATAAATACTACAAGAAGGCATAGTGGCTACTTGGAGTATCTTCCAATAAGGTCAATGTACGTAAGTAAATGAAAAAGAAGGGACAATTATATTGCTGAAGACTTAGAGGAGGAGCAGAAAAAGGAAGACGAGTCAAAGAAGCATTTCAAAAAGGAACACAGAGGCCATGAACTGAGCTTAGTGTGGCAAAAGTGCAGAGACAAAAATAAAATAAAATAAAACAAAATAAAGTCATATATAATCCGGGTGATGCACTTCAGCAGAGCCAGGAGTCAAGCTTGAGCTATACATCAAGAGCCTGTTTCACAGCAAAACTTCCTGTGCTGTGTTTGAAACAAAGAGGTAAGAATAAAATAAAAGGAAGTCATCTTTATTTAGAAAGATGCCTGCCACAATAGTATCAGGAGGTGTAAACCAAACTGCTTCTGCGTTCTAATCATCTTCACCAAGGAGGGTGAGCAGTAAACAGAAAGGGAAGAGTAAACACAATTAGAGCACCAAGACTAAGAGATGATAGGAAACCTCTGCCTTGGCTCAGGTAATTGCCCTCAGGAGAAAGAATTTGCAAATACAGTTGGAGAGCCACTGTCTGTAATTCTTGAATAATCTCTCAGAAGTAGAGAGACCAACAAGCTGCAAATGGGGGAAAAAAAACCACAAACCAAAACCTGTAATTCTTAAGTAGCACACATTTTCCAACAAAACTCTTTTTTTTAGAGATTTGCATTTTTATTTTATTATTTTTTTTAGATATTTTCTTTACTTACATGTCATATGATTTCTCCTTTCCCAGTTTCACCTCCAAAAAACAAACAAATGAACAAACAAAACAACAAGAACAAACCCCTGTTGCCTCCCCCTTCCCCTCTCCCCATGCCTGCCACCCCACCTTCTCCCACTTATCGGCCCTGTCATTCCCCTACACTGGGGCACAGAACCTTCACAGAGCCAAGGGCCTCTCCTACCATTGATGACCAACTTTGCAATCCTCTACTATACACATGCTGTCAGAACAATCAGTCCCACCATGTAGAGTCCTTGGTTGGTGGTTGAGTCCCTGGGAGCTCTGAGGGCATTGGTCAGTCCACATTATTGTTTGTCCCAAGAAGCTGCAAACCCTTCAACTCCATTTGGTTCTTTCTCTAACTCCTTCATTGGGGACCCTGTACTGAGTTCAATGGATGACTGTGAGCCTCTACTTCTGTATTAGTCAGGTACTGTCACAGCCTCTCAGGAGACAGCTATATCAGGCTGGAGTGCCCTTCCTTCAGTCTCTGCTCCATAGTTAAGTCTCTGCAACTCCTTCCATGGGTATTTTGTTCCCCCTTTTAAGAAGGAATGAAATGTCTACATTTTGGTCTTCCTTCTTCTTGAGTTTCTTGTGGTTTGTGTTGTACTTTGTGTATTCCAATCTTCTGGGCTAATAACTACTTATCAGAGAGTGCATACCATGTGTGTTCTTTTGTGATTGGGTTACCTCACTCAGGATGATATTCTCCAGATCCATCCATTTCCCTAAGAATTTCATAAATTCATTGTTTTTAATAGCTGTGTAGTATTCCACTGTGTAGATGTACCACAATTTCTGTATCCATTCCTCGGTTGAGGGACATCTGGGTTGTTTCCAGTTTCTGGCTATTATAAATAAGGCTGCTATGAACACAGTGGAACATGTGTCCTTATTACATGTTGGAGCATCTTCTGGGTATATGCCCAGGGGTGGTATAGCTGGGTCCTCCGGTAGAACTATGTCCAATTTCCAGAGGAACCTCCAAACTGATTTCCAGAGTGGTTGTACCAGCTTGCAATCCCACCAGCAATGAAGGAGTGTTCCTCTATCTCCACAACCTCTCCAGCATCTGCTGTCACCTGAGTTTTTTATCTTAGTCAATCTGACTGGTGTGAGGTAGAATCTCAGGGTTGTTTTGATTTGCATTTCCCTGATGGCTAAGGATGTTGAACATTTCTTTAGGTGCTTCTCAGCCATTCGGTATTCATCAGTTGAGAATTCTTTGTTTAGCTCTGTACCCCATTCCAACAAATCTCTTATGCTAACTGAGTAGATCGTAGATCATGGGTGAGCATTGTCACTAGAACTAAGACGTATTCCCTAACAGGATATTCAGCCAAACCAACCTCCTCCATTTCCTGAGAAAGTGATTTCATGATAAATTAGGAGGTAAAGGAGGCATACCTGTGAAATCTATGAATGAGAATGGAGAGGACTGTTACAGCTTTAGCTTAGAGGGAAATGCTATGTTCAAGATGACTGAGACATTAAAATCACTGTCTTCAGCTCTATGAGAACTCAGGCGAGAAACTAGCAAATTCTCCTTTGTGTTAGTATTAAGCATCCATATTTCTACTGTTGTTGTTGAGGTGTCAGGATGCATTCTAATTTCCTGGCTAATTGTCCATCTCTCTAGCAGACTGTGAAATCTACTGTGAAGAGTCAAGTTATAGGTCTAACAGACAACTTGCCCTAAAAATATTCACCAGTGAAAGGCATGAGTATACAGAAGAATTTCTAAAAGAATTGTCTGTTTCAATACAAGGAAAAGTATTATAATTAGGAAACATTGGGAATTACTCAAGAGTAATGAACTACTTCTTCTGAAAGTAGTTGAGAAAAGCCTGAGCCTGGGTTGTCATTAGGTATTGTACATGGTTCAGTGCAATAACTTCTAAACACGCTTTGAACTCTGGCCACAATGCTGCATTGCCTTTTATTATGAGATGAAGTTGGGTAGTAAGGAAACTCAAGATCCACTGCCTCAAAATACCAGAAGTACCTATGCAGGACAGTGAGCTTTGGAGATCTAGCTTACTGTTTGTTTTCTTATTTCATTCAGTTTGGCTGTTTCCTGCCTTGCCCAGAAGAGGGCTTTCAACAATAGTTGATTAATGTCCCTAAAGCGATGATCAGTAAAACAGTTCATGTCTTAAGTAAAAGAACCACGAGGATATTCACTTCAACAAATCTAGTACACAGGAAAAGAAAATAGCTCTAAAGTTCAGAGGGATATCTCAAACACCCCCTCGCTGGAGTATCTCAGATGTCACCTAGCACTTTATGGGCAGGACCAAGCCATAACATATCTTAGTACAATTTCCAGCACTCGATGATGCCCTGAGGATAATATAGAGACACCTGGAAAGAGAGAGCCTTCACTCCCACAGTAGTGAAAGTATACTAGACACTAGAAGCATCTCTGTAGTCTAAAACTAACAGTTAGGCAATGATTTCAATAATTTCCAGGGGGGGGAATCAAAGAAGATAACATAGAACGAGAGGGAAAGAAAATAGCTTTCATCCTACTCACTGAACACAGTCATGTTTCTGAAATCACGGGAAGACAAAAGTAGTAATAACACTGTGTTTTGAGTTTTGACCTGACAGCCTTAAGTATACTTAAAGGACTGAGTAAGCTCCTTTAAATTCAGTGACTACATCATCAGTAACATTAGACATTTCACTACCATAGTGAACGGAAATTATTCTGGGGTACATTTCTCCATGTATTACACACACACACACACACACACACACACGTCCTGGGCAGGTACACATATATATGTATACATCCACATAAATACATCCACAATGACCACACATTTGATATTCTATCTTATTTCTCTCTGCTGGTCTACATGGATGTAAATAGTTCACCACAGAACCACCAACCCAACAGGAGCTTGCATTCTGCCACTGCCACTCAGAGGTACAGAATGGACAGAAGCATTTTCGAGCCATAGTTCTGGAATGGCAGGCACTCTAAGTTCTTTTAGTTGATGAAATGGCAACTGAGCTGCAACATTTATCATTTTGAAGCATCTTCAGAAAGTGCCTATGGGGTGGAGGTCACTTTGATCATCTGTGTTGTATGAAGAGTCCCTCCATCAAGAAGACGACAAGCATGCACCACGTGTTCTGGTAACTGCTCCACTACGGATATTTCTTATCCCATCTGAGTTCAAACAGGAGGGAAGCAGGCTTACCAGAGGAAGTAATTCTGGCCATGCCTGAATAGACTAATGGTGATCCATGTTCCACTTGCAAGGGACATGGTCAATGAAGGAATGGTGGCCTGGTAGAGCCATGGTAGTCCACGGGAAGCACCCAGGACTACCCAGGATTTGGCACCCTGGCATTTTTTATTTGGACAGGGGTGGAAATAACAGATTTTCCCATTCCTTCCATCTGTGGTTACTACCTCATTTTGGCTCTCACTGATGTTCTGCCCACTCTCCCACCACCCCATTTATCCTCTCCAACCTAAGAGATTTACCTTCCCAAAGTGCAAATGTGATCACTGCATCCTGCTCTTCATGTCTGCCTTGGAAGTAAAATCCAGACTTCTAAGTGGACATGTCACACCCTAGCCTCTTGCCCTTTCAGATGTGACTGCCTGCCTCTTTCTATCTCTCAAGTTCAGACGCAGTAACAGAATTTCTCCCCATGCTCTGTCACACTCTGCCTCCCCATACTTTGAATATTTATATGTAGGGGAAGGAGCTGATAACTAAAACCTAGTTCCCTAATTGGTTTTTAATTAGGTCAATAAAGATGGCAGAAGCCAATCCCTGGATGAAGGATAGGTGGGATTTCCCTGTTGGAAAGGAAGAGAAGAGGATACAGAGAGAATTGGGGATTTCTGAGTAGGCTGGATTTGAACTCAAGACCTCTGGATGAGTAGCCAGTATACTTAACCACTGAGCCAGTGAAGGCACTTTTTAGCATCCAAGCACAATTGTCTTTTCCTGAGATAGGAGAAGCAAGAGTATCTATCAGGGTGGAGCCAGTCCCCATGAGTTCTGACCCCCTTCTCCATAAGGAACCAAGAAGAGCTGAAGCTAAAGACTGTTTAGTTCCTGTTTTATCACATGACCTGGTGGAATTCCTCCATCATTTAAAGCAATGTGTGTTAGGGAAAGAAGAAAATATACATGAGATTCTGTCATAAATAAAATTCTCAAGTTAAGTCATCACACACAGCTGTCTCACAGAATGTCAAAAAACACATTGAGGATTCAATGGTTCTAAAGACGAAATGACTTCTGTAAAAGAAAATCCAATACTATGAAGTAATATATACATACAAACATGCATATACACCACACACATACACAAATTACACACATGCATCAGAAACACATACACACATGCATACACGTAGACTCATATATACATACATGTATATATACATGTACATACATACACACACTTATATATATACATATATACACAAACATATGCCCACATATATGTACATATATATTCTATATAAATACATTACTTCTCATTTCACATACATATAAGTAAAATGGAAAACAGTGTGAAAAGACCATCAGCATTCTCATATTTCATGGTCATGAGTTTGTGTTGCTGCAGGTTAACTGGCCCAATATGGATTATGTCATGTGTATTCCAAGAAAGACTGTCCATGTCACAGGGGTTTTCCCTTCATTTCATTGTGAAGAAAACCCTTTGAAGTAATAGTACAGGAAGCTCTGATACACATCAAAAAGCAAACAACAAACCTTTTGAGTGTATCTAGCAAGATAATTTAGATGGTTTTTAATCAGGATTATGAAAACATAATTAGATGATTGCACATTTGTTGTTGACTTGTGAAAAATGAAAATTACTCTCCACATAGAAAATCTGGACACTATTGCATGAAATCACAAGAGATCTGTACGTGCATGAGGCACAAGCTTGTGTGAGTGTACACACACATACACACACTGACTTTCCTTCTACATATCCCCAGCTGTCAAACAGCTGTTAAAAACAGTATCGTTACTTTCAAGATAGCCATAAGAATTCTTATTTAATGAACTGGCTGTATATGAGGAGGCTGACATTCTATAAAGTTGCTGTTACCTGCCATTGCAGACAAATCCTCCCTGCCTTGGCCCTGCAGAGAAGAAGCAGGGGAGGCTCAGCAGCTTGCTAGCAGGTCATGTGTCATCAGTGACCACCGGGAGCCAGCCCAGCCATGGATCTGCACAGCCAAATGACTGTGCACTCACGGCCTTTTCTAATCCATTTGAAATAAACCTGATATTTTTCTGTCTCCAGTCATCCAGTCGGCAAGTGCACACAGAGAAGCGGGAAATCGCCCTGTCTCATGGCATACTACCCTTCCAGGAAAGATGGCAGGAGATGCTCTGCTGAACCTCTGTCCCAGAGGATTTTTTCACCCCACACTCTTCTAGTATATGCTCCCAAGGCACATTTTATTCTTCCCACTATGCAGCCAAGGCAGATTACGGGCTCTGTTAAAAAAAAAATAAAATAGACCCTTCCTAGTCCATCTTGGAAATCATGTGCTTGGTAGTAATTTGGTCACCAGCAAGCTGGCCTCTTTTGTTGGGAAATTCAAAGAGTTGCATCATGGTGACTTGATGGAAGTCACAATTAGAATGGCTTTCACCCAGCACCGTGTGGCATCTGCCTTACTGCAGAATTACAAAGTTGCTGTCTGTGCACACAATTTTAGCATTTCTGGTTTCTATGTCATCTTACTTACAAGAAGCTCCCAGCTGTTATAATTTGTCTCATCCGTTGCTCTCTCGTAGAAGCAGCCTTTGGTCCTTTTCTGCAGAGCCAAGGACTTGCTGGGTTTCACCTGATGTGATTTGTCCAAGCATTAATAATGCATCTTCAAGATGCAAGATGCATGAATTCCTTTAGTAACAGATCTGCTGGCAGAGGGCTGCATTGCATTGTACAGCTTTGCTGGGGGAAAAAGAAAAAGTAAATTAATAAAAAGAAGGTGAGGGGACAAAGGGAAGGTCATAAGCGTCAGAGGGGACAGCAGCTATTCCAGGAAGCCATTTTCCACCAGCTCATGGTGATGGCAAGGGCACAAAGGGATGACAAATTTTAGAACAACAATTTCCTTTTTTAAAAGAAAGCATTTTACCAAATCTAAAATTCTCTCCCCCACCCCCCAGAGATGACAGAGACTTGAACACACAGATGGCAGCTCCTGAAGTACTGGGACCTGGCAGCTTCAAGAGCTTATCTGGTGTACAGCAAGGTCTAGCCTCCAATTTGTAAGTGCTTCTTCTCTCTGTGGGGCTCAAGCCCTACTCAAATATATATATATATATATATATATATATATATATATATATATATATATGTGTGTGTGTGTGTGTGTGTGTGTGTGTGTGTGTGTGTGTGTGTATGTGTGTGTGTGTATAGTATATACGTATATATACATATATACACACACTCATGCACACATACATACAGACAGACAGACATACTCACTCTTTTCTTCACTGTTTGTGCATGTAGATATGTAAATATGAGTACAGTTCCCCTCAGAGGCCAGAAGAGGGAGTCAGAGTCTCTTGAGCTAGAGTTACAGTGCTTTGTGAGTCACCCAATCTGGGACCAAACTCATGTCCTCTACAAGACTAGTATGGACTCTTCACCTGAGCCACTTCTCCTGGCCCCTTGCTGGTCTTGATATTGTCACTCATACACATGTTTTATATCTTGCACTTGTGAGAAGCTTCTGTTTTCAGGCTGTCTTATGGCCACCCATGAGTTACTTCCCACAACGATCTTTAAGAGTGGACTAGAGTTTGTCCCTTCAAGAGACAATTAAAAGTAAAACTGTGGCAAGTTCACAGTGAGCATGCATTCCCCACTTGGCATGAGAGCACATGTGCAGGGCTTCTCTGCCTCCCAAACCAAATAGCAATCTCTACAATGGCAGCTTGGACAACTGAAGACAGAACAGGGAACCCAGGCAGAAATAAGCAGATACTGGATGCATGTAGCTAAGAAACACTGTGGGGTGATACTCCTGCTGCCTGCCAAGGATGGAGTTCTTAACTCCAGGCAAGCAATACGGCCCATCTTCAGCCTCTATGGTTTTCTTAAGAAACAATGGATTTACTATATGATGTTGAAATCAACAAGTTCATCCTGGAAACAGCAGCCTGCACAGGTGATTATTTTAACTTCCCACTTCTATGAGGAGTCCTGACAAGTCCTGTCAATATACAACCAAGCCAGACTCTCCACACAGTCATTACCCTAGGTCTACCTGACTCCTACCCTCATTCTCACCACTACAGTCTCTTCCCCTCCATGCCCTCCCCCCAAGAAAATCTCATTTAATCGATAACATTTGCTTTCAGGGCAGCTCTCCTTTACTGCTGTTCCATCTCTGTCTGGGTTACCATAGCAACCACTCTCCGAGCAGTGTGATACTCAGTTTATACATTTCAGTCCTGTCACATGACTGACTACCTGCTTTTACTTTAATCATTGCTGGAGGGAACACTCAAAAAGTGGCCGCTTCCTGCTTCCTGTTGCAGTCCCAGCAAACTGCTACAGTGTTTCGCATTTCCTCCTTTCTCCCAGAAAACACGTGTTGCCTGTGCTCCCTTCCAAAGCAGAGGGAAAGGAAGGCTCGGGGGAGTGCAGAGACCCAAACTGCTGGAATGAGCAGAGCCCTCCAAGCCCTACAGCCAAATTCTTCTTCGTCTCTAGAGAGATGCTCTCAGATTTACAGGGCTCCTTTTAAAGATCTTAACAGGAGACCGGGAAAAAAAAGTCTGACTTCATCCTGGCTTGAGATCAGTCTTCTAGGCCCCATGATATTCGTGGCTTCATGTAACCATTTTGTGAGCATCCTGCAAGTCCAGATGGGGAGCTTGGGACTCTCAGGAGCCTCCCTTTTTGCAGTTTAGGGAGGTTTGTTTAAATCACATTATAAACCTAATGAAACACAGCTAATGAAGCACAGATGTCCTGTTGAAGCTAGAGATCTGAGTATGAAAGTCCACCCGAAAGGAACCATGGACCCGTGGAGATGGACAGTCCACAAGCTAATCCCTCCCCTTCACCCATTTATGAGCCTATTGACCACTCAATCTTGGACTTCTTCAATACTATGGCCTTTTGGTCAGTCATTTCTTGGCATCCACAGCAGGCTAGATTTGACCACAGTTGGCTTGGGCCTTTGGGTCATGCCATAAAAAAGATCAAGAGAAGGTGGACATCTCCTGAGGGTGACCTCTGGCCCCCAACCAGACACACATTACACACACACACGGGGGTGGGGGAACAGACAGAGACAGAGAGACAAACAGATAGAGACAGAGATAGACAGACACAGAGAGAAGAAAAGAAAATGTCTCCTGAAACAAACAGCGCCTCTTTCTCAGATTCAGCTGGATGGCAACAGCTAAGTGGCTTCTTTGGGACATAGAACAAGAAATAACAGGCCCCTTCTGCCCAGAAGAGGCCAGATTCCTCTTCTAGCCTGCCTAGTTCATCTCTTTCTAAGGTATTTGCTTATAGCAATAAGCAGTTTGTGTTAGAGCCAAAGTGGTTCTCTCGGGGAAGTCCTTTGGGGAAACTCTCTGTGCTTTATTTGGAGGTATAATTTTGAATTCTTAAATTCTCAAAGATGTCTTCTGAAAGGAAAGCATACATGATCTCAATTTCAAAGCAAATCTTGGGGCTGGGGATTTAACTCATTTGGGAGAGTATTTGCCTAGCATGCAGGAAGTCTTGAGTGTGATTCCCCCCTGGCACTGCAGGAAACAGGCATGATGGCACTTGCCTGCAATCCTAGCATTAGAAAGGTGCAGGCAGGAAGATTTAGGAGTTCAAGGTCATCCTAAGCTACACAGAGAGCTAGAGGCCAGCCTGGCCCCCAGGAGACCCCGCCACAAACGAACAAGAAAAGTAACAGCAAATCAGAGTTCTTCCTTGAAAGGACTGGCTGCCACTCTCTGTCACTTAATCAATCTCAGTCTGAGGATGAGACTTGTTATGCACAAGGAAACTGAGGCACAGGAATAGAGGCCTTTGTAGTCAGTAGAAGCAATAGGAACAGCCCCCTAACAGTGTACTTCAGACTCCAAGAGAGAAAGTGCTACACAATCAATTCTGTCCATCTTCATGGCTGAAAGGCGAATGCTTGAAAAAAAATATGGTCCAAGAAATTAGAGCTGGGTTGCGATTATTACAGTTATTTGTCAACGGCAGTGTGTGATTTTGGAAAAGCACCAGCTGTATTAGCAAGAGGATAGAGTGCAGTTCATTTTTCATTTGCCTAATATAGATATCCCTGCTTTAGCAAAGAGAGGGCTAAAAAGAAGTGATACAGCATCAGAGACTGAGCAACATAACCGACTTCACAGAAAATGATTTAAACCTTTCACTGTCTGCTAACACAAGAGATTTTACTGCTGATTTATGTGTGGAGCTGTCAGAACTGTCAGAAATTGAAACAAGCCTCCAAAAGGGAAAGGTATATGGGCCGCTAAGACCATTTACCTGTCTCTATGTTCTGACTCAGGATGGGGGTTGGGGGGCCGCAGGTGTCACAAAGAACTAAAAACACAGTGATCTACAAGTTGACAGAGCAGCAGAGCAGGTGCTGAAAGAGCCAATTGCCTTCTGACAGAACGGGAGGTGTACTTCATGGTTCAACAACCTGTTACCTCAGAACTCCTCTTCCTCAGCTAAGGTGCAGTGGGGGAAGAGGCACTGTCAACCTGGTTTACTGGATAGAGCCAGCTAGTCAGCTATCCTTAGCTCCCTCCTCCTGCTTCTCCACTCCAGCCAGATTGACCCTCCTACCATCCCTCTGAAGAGACTGTTTCTGATCCAGTGACTTGGCTCAAAACACATAGAACATTTAGCCATTTAAGATGCTTAATAGGAGTGACTTACTTCAACAATTCTAAAAGGAAAACTATTGCATTTGAATTGGAGAAAGCATTGACTTGGTAAGGTGAGAGATATCTTACATTTGACAAAGCAAATGCTTTGAAGTTAAGGAGTCGAGCATTTAGAGTTTAGAGGGTGAAGACTGACTTTTGCTGGGGCTGACCATCCTAGTCGGACAGCAGTTTATGTGTTAGAGCCACAGTCTTGTACCCCTACCCTTTCTGTATTCTCTTTCCAGAATCTGCATCTGTTGAGAATCCTGTATTTGATGAGATTAGATGGATGGATGGATGGATGGATGGATGGATGGATGGATGGATGGA
>JADRCC010574107.1:0-14822 GCA_019843855.1 Hylomyscus alleni | reverse complement strand
AGGAGGAGGATTTGTGGGGTGGTGATGAAGCCCATTTCCAGGGCCTGCTTGAGGAACTGGAGCCATATCTAAAAACACTCAGCCCTCCTGCTAGCTGCGCTTTGAACTGAGTCCTGAAGGGTTTTTTAGGAGGCATGGAAAGATTTGTGCATTTACATAACCTTTTATGTTGGGATACATCTGAGAATTTCCAAGTATTTCTTGTCCAACCCAGAGAATTAGTCCCTCACTGCCCTAAGTCAGGAAAACCAAGATGAAAGAATGCTACGGTGTCATGTCACAGACCCAGCCTAGGCTGGAGCAGAGAAACTGGCTTATAAATATCTATTTCTTTTCTCATGTCCCTTCACTGAAGACAATCTGTATGCACACAGAAACTTTGTCAAGATTCTTAGGAGCTCAGATGGTAGCAACATATCGATCTCCAAAAGCTAGATTCCTGAGGAGGGGCCATCTCTCTATCTCACAGGCCAGGAGGGAACGCTGCAGTTCTGCCATGTGCTAGCTGATGAGATCATACCAAAGTTACTATTGCTTTCTGAGGCTCAACCTCCATGTCTCCAAATGAAGACAACACTATCATGTTACATAAGAGCCGTATAGGAATGTTTCGAGAATAAGGAATGCTCCAGACATAGAATATAATGAGACACAAAGCAAACATGAATTACTCAGCTATCATCGGCTAGTAATGCAATCACAATGTAGGAGACAATTTCCGAATCCCTTGTAAATTGTTGAAATATGTATTGAATTAACAAACCAATTAGTGAATGATTGAGTCAAATTCACTTGAAGAGAATATCTCAATCCTATCAATCTTTTCCAGATATACAAAATGCATTCTTTCAACTTTCTAAAAAAAGCTAAGAGAATATTTATTAATTCCATAATATAAGGCAAACTTCCATATGTTTGTCCATTTGTCTAATATGGCATTATACTTATTTCCATTATATTAGATATTCCATTCGAGTTCTAACTCAAATATCAGCCACCTGTGAAATCCCTGTTAAAGATGGCCAGTATGGGCTGCTCTGAAAGGTAAAGGGTTCCGTAGCTGAGACACAGGAAGAGGGTCAATGGAAGCAATTGTGTGCATCCATTTAGACAGCCTGAGCAGACCAGCCAACAGCAGACTCCTATATGAGCACAACTCAGGAGTCACAAGGCAGCAGGAAGTTCAGGATTATGGCTCAAAAGAGTTTGATTTTTACCAACTTGCAATAGAACTTCCTACAGGAAACAAAGAATCTCTTTTAAGAAGCAGTACCTGTAAACTAGGTCGGAAGTAATTGTTATCCTTACCCATCACCGAATCCACGTGTAGTGAGTTATGGGCTTTGCAATGGCAGTGATGGACCCATTACACGCTTATGCCTCCTGTACTTACATTCCAGGAAGATGGATGAGGCTGCAGAGTTCTGGCAAAGGGGTTTGATAAGGAACTTGGGCCATGGCTAAGCAGTATGGTGGACTGACTGTGCTTGTAGAGGACCTGAGTTCCCTTCCCAGCATTCATGTGATGGCTCACAACTCAAGTTCCAGGGGCCATGACAAACAATAGGTCTGTCTCCATGGGCACCAGGCACACATTCAGTCCACAGACAGACCGGAAGGCAAAAACACTCATGTACATAAAATAAAAGCCAATTTTAAAGCAGCATCTGGAGAATGTCTGTGGAAATAACATTCAGTGGAGAGAGTCTGCAATGTCCTTGAGATGTATCTCAGAGAGAGCCATACACGGCATAGCAAACCGGGAGGGAATTGAAGCAAGGACCAGGTCACGATCACATACAGAAGTGATCACAATTTCTTTGAAACTTACTGCTTTTTCACATTAGATGCCTATAGTATCGTACTTTACAGATGCAGGAGCTATGCCTCAGTAAGGTAACAGGGACCTAGCAAGACGTGACCAAGGCAACAGTATGTTCAGCACTTCATCTATCCTAGTCAGTATATAGTCCATTGAGCTATTTTTCCTTTTATGTTTCCTACACTGTGAGACAATTTTTCTCTCCCCAAAATGCTACCACCGAGAAGACAGCATTTTAATAGCTACACAAAAGAAAGGGATCTGGAAGCACCCTATTCTTTACTTTCCCCCACAAAATTAATGAATAGATGTTAAATCACTCAAGTCATCTACAGCACACCAGGAGCTTGTGAGAGGTTCAACCCCGGGAGCATCCTCTCCTCCCCTAAATTCTCTTTAAGGAATTCACTTGAGCAGGAGCCAAGAACTCTACCTCATGGTGAGGAGCGAGAAGGAGGATAGAAACAGAAGCACAGAACAGAACAACTAACTGCATGCATCTTTCATCCTCCACTGTTTTCTATTTATTGAGAGACAAAACAAAGCTCTTCTTGTTGCGGTCTATTAATTATGGCTCTCTGGGTACAGAAAGCACAGTCCAATCCAGTCAAACCCAGGAGGAGGGTAGATGCTATAAAATTACATGGAGAATCCCACTGAAATCCAAGAACAGGAACCAATCACAGATAAGTTTCATGGGACCCAGAAATCCACAAGGAGCTACAGGTAGATCTACTCTTTTAGAGGTAGTCTCTATCAATACTTCTGTGCCTCATACATTGGTCTGTTTCCTTTTGATTGGAATGGTCACAGTGTTTGTGGCCACTTTCTATTTTTCTATAGTTCTGCCTTGCCTCAAAATTATCAGTTACTTCCTATGAAGATTTGAATCTCTCACCCTCAGATCCTCAAAAAAGAGAATTCTGTTCCATACAGATTAGCTCACTCATGTGAATTGTCCCTTTGACTCTCAGGCAGGAATTAACCCCTGAGTCTAACCAGATATGCTCAAAGGCTAAAGTTCCAAAATTAAAAACACAGGACTTGAAGGACCAAATTGGAGATACCGTAAATATTTTTCTGCTTCTTTGTGAATCTCAGGCAAAGCATCAACTTTAGTAATTTTAAAAATACTATTTCACACGGTGTGGTGGTGCATGCCTTTAATCTCAGCACTCAGGAGGCAGAGGCAGATAACTCTGTGAGTTCTAGGCCAGCCTGGTCTACAAAGAGTTCCAGGATAGGCAGGGATACACAAAGAAACCCTGTCTCAAAAAAAAAAAAAAAAACCAAACAAATAAACAAACAACAATTCATTCATTCTAATAGAAACTAGGAACTTCCCTCCCTTTTTAGTCATATTAGAGAAATCGTTGATGTTTCTACATGCCTTTCTATTATATTTTGGTACCTGGTTTACTGTCAATTGTTGTTTTGTTATTGCTACCTCCATTCAAAATCCATCTATCTGCAGAGCGGGAGGGTCACAAACCCAAGAGAAAGCTGGGTTTCCCAATAGAAAAGAAGAATAGGAACATGGGAAACAAATAAAAAGGCATTATCTACCCCAGCAGGGGAGCCCATCACAGTACAAAAAAGGTGAGAAATTTGAGAAAGCAAGGAAGTGACTTCTCAGTAACTGAACCCAAGGTAGCGACATGACTAAAGTGCCAGAGAAGGAATTTGGAAGTCCAGTCTTTAAAACTATCAGTAGCATTCAGAGTATTCAAGTAGATACAGTAAGGACGTTAATTTAGAGCATGGGAAAGAGAATGTGCAGCATGAATGGGAAACTCTGTGAGGAGGACCATGGGAAAGAGAATGTGCAGCATGAATGGGAACCTCTGTGAAGAGGACCAGGACTCTTCAGTTCTGGATTACGTGCGTGTTATCTACTTATCTACTTAATTTATGTATTTATTTATTTTTAGTCTTTGAGAACTTCTACCTTATACATGTATTCAATAAAGCAGGATGATATCTACTCTCCTTTTCTCCATTTCAGCTTCCTCTGGATCACACACATACACACACACACACACACACACACATTCCAACTTCATATCCTTGTACTTCTGTCTTTTAATACCACTCAGTCCACTGACTGCTGCCCATATGCATATGAGTATGAGGCCATCTATCAAAGCACAGAATGCCTATGAATGGCCACATCCCCAAAGAATTGATTCTCCTTCTTCCATCAGTTACCATCTGCCAATAGGTCTTCAGTCTGGCCTGGGGTCTTCTGAGTTCTTTCATAATGTGTGCTCTAACTTGTGCTGGTTTAATCTTGTACATGTCTTGAGGATATCACCACAGATATGGTTTCATGTGTGCAATGGCCATGCCATGCCCAGAAGACGGTACTTCAGAGCTCCTCCCCATCCTCTGGGGCTTACATCATTTTTGTCCACTTTTCCATGATGATGTCCCCTGAGTCATGTGTATGCGTGCGTGTGTGTGTGCATGTGTGTGTGTGTGTGTGTGCGTATTGTGTTACAGAAGTATTTGACATAGATGTTCTATACACAGCTGAGCACACACAATAACTTATTCATAGCACAACTGGAGAGGCAGAAATCAGCAGCCTGGTCAGCAAATTCTAGGCTAGAAGAAATAGTGTCTCCAAGGTGCATGAGTACACACACACACACACACACACACACACACACACACACTGAAAGCCACAGAAGTTTGTTTTGTTTTGTTTTTTTAAAAAAAAATCTGGAAATATTGAAAATAAGAGGCATACTAAGTTAAATATAAAGAGAATATTGAAAACAAACATCAAGACTAGACAAAATAGGAGAAAGAATATTAGTAATTTAAGACAACACTAAGCAAGCATTACATTCAGGCAACAACAACAAACAAAAATAGCTGGGCAGCAGTGGTGCACATCTTTAATCCCAGCACTTAGGAGGCAGATGCAGGTGGAGCTCTGTGAGTTCCAAGCCAGCCTGGTCTACAGAGTGATTTCTGGGCTAACCCTGTCTAAGAAATACTATGCCAAACCAAATCAAACCAAATAAAAAATAACGAATAATCAAGCATGGTAATCAAGGTGAGACCTGGGAGAATGAAGCTGATAAGTGTGGTAGACCAAAGTCGCATGCAACAGTCAACTTTATTCAGAGCCTCAGTTTATACTCTGAGAGTTAAGAAATGTGGCATGAGTAAAAGGTCTCATGAGTTCAAGCTGTATGCAACCACAAGGCCAAGCCCCAAGTTCTTACATAGAAGAATAAAAGGGTCAACATTTAATTGAATAACAGTAGCAAGCAATAATGAGCACTTTGAAGAAAAGCCTCTCAGATTCATTACACCTGGGAGAAGCATGAAAACACATTAAAAGTTAGAATTAAGTGAAAAAGAAAACAAAATTTGTCAGCATCTTTGGATATGAGTAAAGAAGAGACTCTGTGTTTAAGTGTTTACATTTAAAAAAAATCAGAAAATATTTTAATAATATACTTCCAGGTCTTCGATAACAAAAACAAGATAAATTCCAAACTTCTTGGTGAACAAGAATACATGATAAAGATCATAGTGGAGATTAATGAAATTGAGATTGAAAGAATAGTTCAAAGAATCAGGAAAACAGAGTTTGTTCTTCAAAAAGATAAAAGATACTGATATCTAGGAGTATTATCCCACACCTCTGATCCCAGCACTCTGGCAGCAGAAGAGGGCAGAACATTGAGTTCAAGACCACCCTCGTCTATATAGCAGACTAAGTCTGCCATAGCTACATAGTTAGTATCAATAAAACAAACAAAAAAAGGACATCTGCAAATAGTTACCCAAACTAACCAACTGAAAGGCAGAAGACCCAAATTAATGAAATTAAAATGAAGATGGCTTCATTAAAACAGACTCTAGTGAAAGTTGAGGATTATGGGTCTGGTAGTCAGGGTTCTGTATAAAACAGAATTTACAGACTGAATACACACAGAGACACACACACAGAGATACACACAGACACACAGACAAAGATGGGCATTTATTTGAATGGCTTACAGGCTGTGAGTCTGTTGGTCCAACAGTGGCTGTTTGCCAAAGAAGGTCTAAGGATCCAGGCTACAACCCTGGAAGTCTCAGCTCATCTTCAGTATGTATGTGCTGGAATCCTGAAGGATTAAGCTCTAATACCAGCGAAGGGAGTGGACTTACAATCAAGAGTAAGAGGACAAGCAGGCAAAGAAGCAAAAACTTCTTTCCTCCATGTTTACATAGGGGCCAGAAGGTGTGACCCAGATTAAGGAGGGGGCATCCTACTTCAAATGACTCAATTAAAAAAGAAAATCCCTCACAAGTATACTCAGACACTTGGGTTTTAGTTAATCTATATGTATAGTCAAGTTGACAAACAAGAATAACCATCTATATTGTGAAAAATTTATATTCCAATAAATTGAAAAACCAGGGAAACTGATAAATTGCTGGACACATGATATCGCTAAATTAAACATAGTGGATATAAACAACTTAAAGAGCTCTATACCCAGCAATGAGACTAAATCAGTAATAAAAACAGGAATAAAGAGGCTCCCAGGACATAAAATCCCCAAACAGGTGAATTCACTACTGAATTCTATCAGCCAGTATACCTCAGACTATTCCATGAGATAGAAAGGGATAGAAAACTGGCAGTCTCATTCTATAAAGCCAAAAATTCTTATACCAAAACTAGATAAGAACAAAAATAATACTATAGACCAACTTCCCTGTTGTGCATAGGTACAAAACTTATCAATAAAAATAATTCCAGGCCAAATTAAACATGTTGAGAAGACTATACAATATAGTTAGTTTTGATCCAAAATGTAAGAATGATTAAACATACATAAACCAACCAATGTAATACATTTCAGAGGCAGAAATCATATGATCATCTCAATAAATGTACAACAGGCCTTTGACAAAGGTTGACATCGCCTGGTTAACTTCCACTGGCATTTTGTAGTTTTCAGCATGGAAGTCCCATGGGTGCATGCTTCTTGTTTGCATGATAATCCTATTATACTGACTTAATTGTCACTTCCCTGCTACTAGCTGTGGACATCCTCAGCACCGATTCCCACATGGTGACCTTGTGTCTTCAAACTTGGCTAAATCTTTATTAGCTCTCTGAGCATTCTTGGTAGTTGGTGGGATTACCCACATAGACAGTCATATCATGTGCAGAGAAGGAATTCTAGATGAGGTTATGAGGGTTCAAGGTGGTCTGGCCATAGACAAGTAAGACTTTTTAATCAGTACTCTAGCTGTACCTTTGACTCTACTTGCCTTGCTTGGATAGCTCAATCTTCCAGTACTTTGCAGAATGACAGGAGAGAAAACAGACACCTCCCCTTTCTGCTTCCCAGTGTGAGGCAGGAAGCCTCAGTCTTTTTCTCAGTAGCATGATAATACTTTTAGGACTTACGTGCTTATTCTTCATCTCACAGGGGAAATTCCTGCACTCACCCTCTGAGAGTCCTTTCTATGCTTCAGGAAAGACTGCTTAGTTTCTTCAAATGCTCGTTCTAGCCCAGTTGCAATGGTCATGTGGTCTTTCTCCTCCAGATGGTTCACATGTTCCAGTACAAAGTCCAAGAGTTTTTCAGCACCGACCCTGCCCTATATCCCTGGACAAAGCCCATTTAGTCTTGATATGTAACTGTCTTTATACATTGCTGAGTTTGATTTGCTATTATTTCAAGAATTTTTGCATTGGTGTTTGATGAGGAATGTTATGGATTTTTTTTCTCCTTATTTTTATCAACTTTGTCAGGTTTGGGGACATTGTTTCAGGTTTGCTTCATAAAATGCTTGGAAGGTGTTTTCTTCTCATATTTTCTGGGAAGATAACTTTGTTTTCACCTTTTAGTGTGAACAATTAACAGAATTCTCTGGTGACGACATCTGAACCTAGACATTTTTTTATGGAGTAGGTTTCTAAAAAAATTAAATTTCTTAATGACTATATTACCCAAATTTTTCTTTTGTGTTCATTGAGCATTTGTGGTGTGTGTGTGTGTGTGTGTGTGTGTGTGTGTGTGTGTGTGTGTGTGTGTGTGTTTAAAACTAGAAATGTAAGTTCTTAAACTTTCATGATAGAGTAGTGAGCTGGGATTCCTTGCCATTTCCTTTGATGTTTGCAAGTCCTGTAATGGCACACCATCATGCCCTGCCCCCTCCTACCTGTCCATCCCCCTCCCCCCCCCCCCCCCGCTTTCCCCCTTCAGTGATGGAGTTGGTGGAAACTCAGCACAGTATCTCTTTTATTTGTCATTTTAGTAGAAATTGTCAGTTTGATGGATCCTTCCAGAAGCCCCACCTTTTGTTTCATTAGTTCTCTCTATTGTTTTTATAACTTGATTTCAGCTCTGTCGCCATTGTTCCCTTTGTCTTCTAGCTTGGCGTTTGCCCTTCTTCCTCATAGATTTCTTGATGTGGAAGCTTATTTCACTTTTCCTTTGTACCCAAGTACTCTTTGTGGCGGTTTCACATCATCCCACACCTAAAGTCCACACTGTGTTTCCCATCAGCACACTGCACTGGTGACTCCAAAGTACATTAGTTAGCTTCTAATAACTCAAATATTGTCCTGGACATCTTTCTGATCTTAGTTTCTCCTCTAACTAGATTTTATTTCTTTTGAATGAGGTCACATTTCTTTTGTGGCTCAAGATTTGGTGCACCAGAGTATGTGCTGTGTGTAGTCTTGAAAAGTATGCATCTTCTTCTATCAGATTGAGTGATCTATAAAGTGTTGATTAGGTTCTGATCACTGTTGATTGTCATGTGGTTCTAAATCTTTTGAATTTTCTGTACAGTTGCATCAACTGTTGAGATCTTCAACTGTACTGCTGGATCTGTCTCTGCTTTCAGTTCTACCAATTTCTATTTCACACATTCTCAGTTCTGCTGTTTGCTCCACACACATTTAGACAGATATGTCTTCTTACTAGATTGGATGTATTCTCTACCCATTATAACCCTCTTTGCCTGGTCATTTTCTTTACTTAGAACTCCAAGTTTTAATATATCTATCTACATCTATCTATCTATCTATCTATCTATCTATCTATCTATCTACATACATATAATATGTATATACACACACTAAATCATACACACACACATATGTACTAAATCTTAGAAGGTACTGTATTACATTGTATTGTGTTGTATTGTATTGTGTTGTTTTTGTTTGTTTGTTTGTTTGTTTTTTAACATTGCTTTCTCTTCCTTCACCCACCCTATCTTTCCTATGACAGGACATTTGTAACAACTGATGGAGCCAGTGAAATGCAGATAACTCTTCCAGAACACTACTTGTGAATCAGACAGTATTTTGACACAGAAGAAACAATGATACTTTTAAAAATAACAATTGTAATAACCGTAAGTATTAACAACTTCAATATTAAGATTGAAAATGTACATTTTTTTTAAAGGAAGCTTGTATTGGATAGTTTTCTAAATAATCAAAATTGAGGTTAAATAACTTAATTATTAGGCTATTATTTCCAGATCCAAATATCTTCCTGGTCATGCCAACACCCTATTTGATAACATTTGGAATAAAAATACTTGTAATGATCATGAATGAAAGAAACATACTAGCAAACTACATATCAAAAAGCTCTGAGTAATAATGTTATGATTTCATTAGAAAGAATTATCACAGCTGGTGTTAAAGATCCAAGGAGGGGGTCCCAGAACACTGCGTGTGGAGAGATGTATAACTGACTTTGCTAAGTAGGTAAGAGATGACTTAACTAACTCTTGCCTCAAGGAAATGGGGAGGGGACAGTTAGAGAGTGGGGACACTCAAGGCTCATGCAATCCTGGGAGCACACATCCAGTGTGCAGGGTGGAAGTGGCTTGTGGCTAGCCAGTGTGTACCTCCACAAGAGAAGCTAGTTCACCTGGTTAGACAAGTCTTCAGAACTCTTGCTCTCTGCTTCCTTCCTATTTTTCCGGCTTGCTCAGGCTCTCTCAATATGGTGCAGCCTCACCTAGACATGGAGCCGATCATGATTTCCAGAGCCTACCTCTGTACTTCACTCATGTTCTACCCATGAGCTGGAATAATGCTGCTTTATTTCCAGTCATTTCTTTCTTACTCTTTACTCCTTCTTCAATCATATCCATTCTCTTTACTCAAAGTAGTGATCTCCAGTGAATTGTCATAGAATCATGTGTGGGACAGATAACTAGTGTTTGTCATATTCCGGTGTGACTTCATTCTCTGGTCTTCTCTTTCATAAGACTGAGGGTTCTGACAAACTGGAAAGTGGCACTCGTTTTCAGCACTTAGGGAAGAATCGGAATTATGAAAGGGGCTCGGCAAATACATAAACAGATGCATGAATAAGAGACTATTAGTAAATATTAATAAAAATAGAACTATAATATGGGACATAGAACGAAACAAAAGTCGTGGGAATCGCTGAACAGATTCAGTTAACTTAATCCTTGAAATGACCTTTGTAACATCTTCATTTTATAGATGGTAAAACTGAGACCCAGGAAACATAAGAGACGTGTACAGCCCTGTAGAATAGCTAGGTAGTAACTGAGCCAGGCATTTAGACACATGAAATTTCTTTTGCCTCTTGGCTCTTTTCTGAGTTCTCCCTAATTGGTTGCAGTCATATACAAGCACTTCCAAGTACAATTGTGACTGCAGTAACTAAATGCTCTCACTGTCCTAGAATGCAGGTCACTTGGGGAACATTAGCTCTCTGGATGAGGTTGCCACCATGGAGAATTTATGGAGAAAAAGCAATGTGTTTAATTAAGTGGCTGATGAAAACACCCACCAGGACAAATGGATTCTGGCAACAGAGGTCCTTTTGTGACTGCCAGAGGCCTGCCACAGGTCATTAAGATCTTGATAGATCTGAGGCACTTTTCAGCTTCGTTGCTTTCACCCAAAGACAAGGCCAATCTTCTGAGGCTTCAGTAGCTGTGAAGACCCAGAGAGTTGGAGACAGGGCCCTACCAGTATCCATGGAGGACTCTTATCAGAATTGAATTAGGCGCGTTCTGGGCCATACCATGGAGTGTTCAATACACCGAGCTTGAACAAAATGCATCAAAGCACTATCTACACAGTGCTCACAGTGAGTGGAGCTATGTAATAGAAAGTGAGTACAGAAGAAGGGATGAGATTATTTTGGTTAAATTAATATGAGACTGTTCTATGGATCTACTGGGTCTCAGAAGGAAAGTGTCTTAGGATTTCTGTTGTGGGGATGAAACACCAAGACCAATATGCAAGTTGGAGAGGAAAGGGTTTATTCTGCTTGTACTTCCATATTGATTCTCATCATCCAAAAAAGTCAGGACAGGAACTCAGGAACAGGGCAGAGACCTAGAGGCAGGAGCTGATGAAGAATCCATGGAGAGGTGCTGCTTACTGACATACTCATGACTTGCTCATCCTGCTTTCTTATAAAACCCAGGGCCACCAGCCGAGGAATGTCTCTATCATAATGGGCTGGGCCCTCCCCGTCCATCACTGATTAAGAAAATGCTCTATGGGTTGGTCCACAGCCCAGTCTTATGGAGACATGTTCTCAATTGAGATTCCCTCCTCTCCCAGATGACTACCGTTTGCATCAAGTTGACATAAGTCTAGCTAGCACAGATAGCAAAAAGTATGGATGACTGCAAGGAGAGGAAAAACCAGGTAAGTACAATCACAAGGCCAAAGCACAGCATCAGGAATTTAAGAAGTCGTGAAAACTGATGGAATTTCTAAAAGGGGGATAGTGGTAAATAGGGTGGGAGTGAGGACATGACTCACTGACTTCGTGAGTACAAGAGAAGCAGTAAGAGCCTGTGGAAGCTCATGAATGAAGAGCATAAAAGTGATAGAGGCAGATGCTTCTCAGATTCAGTGCGTATAGGAATCCTGTAAAAATGAACATCCTGGTTTAGCTCTGGGGTAGGCCCAAGAGTCAGCATAGCTACCAAGCTTCAGGTGATGCACGTTCTTCTGACGTCTGGACCACAGATTTGGCAATAAGCACCTAAAATGTACTCTAGTATACAGAAAGTGAATGGAGCTGGGCAGAAGCAGCAGTTTAGCATCTTAAGGTAACTGATAGAGCCTTTATAGCCTTTAGTTCCTTGTGATTATAAAGGATTAGAAATTGACAATTTCCAGTTTTCTGGTCCTTTTCCCCTTTTAATTATTGTTAGCTGTATTTTCCATTATGGAGCTGTTTTGTAATCCTTATAACATAATTAGACTGTGACAAGATGGAAGTGTGGTTGGCTTTAGTCCATCAGCTTCACTCACCAGCCCCTCCAGGCATTTGATTATTTTAGCTGTTTCTGAGCACAGATTAAATAAAGTCAAATGAACAGCCCACAGAGAGAATGGTCTGGGGAGGGAAAGAGGAAGGTCTTTAATCCTCTGACCCTCTTCCTGCAAACAAAAGCCAATCAACAAAGAGCTCGGGCACAAGCACAAAGATCAGATCGTTTAACCAATTTAAACCATAGCAATCTCTGTGTCAGGAGAGTGAGAAATCACAAAAGGCCCCAGGAGCACTGTGATGGAAAGACAACAAGGCTGGGAGAAAGAAGTCACCAAGTCAGGCTCTCCTCTGACCTTTAATAAGAGGCTGCCTTTGAACAGGTCATTTAATCTCTGGATTTCTTCATCCATAAAATAAAGCCAGCTGCTGGCATGGTCCTGCCCTTGTAGGCTGTTTGAGGAGAGCAGGTGAGAAAGACTCTGCAGGCACTGCAGCTTTGTGCATGAGTGTGGCCCAGAGTCAACTGTGGGGAAAACAGGGCGTCAGCTCACTCGTTCTCAGAGTATCCCTGTCTCTATATCTTTGTTTATTTATTTAAAATTATTTGTTTTGGTGTGTGTGTGTGTGTGTGTGTGTGTGTGTGTGTGTGTGTGTGTGTAGAAGGTCAAAGGACAACTTACAGGAGTTGGTTACCTACCATGTGATTTCTTGGATTTGAGCTCATGGTGCAAGGCTTTGCAGCAAGCACCTTACTTACTGAGCCATCTCAATGGCCCTGCCTTTGTTTGATTTAAGGATCTGGGGGAAGCAGTCTGAGAAAACTTTCTAAGTCAGCAGAGGTGACTTGCATACTTGCACTTAACCCACGAAACCCAAGAAACAGGATTTTCATTACTTTAGTCATGTTCTATGGGAGGAGTCATGATGGGCTCTTGAGATGTCACATATAAAAGAAGTGGTCCCTTCTAGCACGCGGCTTCAAAACAAACCCAAGGTACACATGGAGAGTATTTAGGCCCAACTGATGGCAGAATGATCCTTAACTTCGCTACTATAACTCTAGGTGTCTCAGGGTTTTATTACTGTGAAGAGACACCATGACCATGGCAACTCTTATAAAGAAAAACATTTCATTGGGGCTGGCTTACAGTTCAGAGATTTAGTCCATTATTGGTGTGGCAAGAAATATAGTGGTGTGCAGACATGGTGCTAGAGGAGCTGAGTTTTCTTCATTTTGATCAGCAGGCAGCAGAAGGAGACTGAGATACAAGGGACAGACTTAAGTTTTTAAGACCTCAAAGCCTGCCCCCAAAGTGACACACTTCCTCCAACAAGGACACACCTACTCCAAAAAAAGCCATACCTTCTGATAGTGTCCCTCACTCCCTATGGGCCAAGCATTCACATACTTGAGTTGATGGGTGCCATACTTATCCAAAGCACCACACTAGGGTCCTCCTCTGAGCCCGGCCTTCTCATCTTACACAGTGCATTCCTTTTAGACTGTTACTGTGAAGCATTCACAAGGAAGAACACTTTAAAATGCTGTAGAAATGTTCCTAATTGGTTTAATCAAACAGCATGATGCTTCCATGCCTTTCCCGTCAAAGTCTTTCTCCACCAGAATCTTTGGCTCAGTGCTTTGATTTTAAAGAATAATAATAGGCATTTAATTCTGTGTTGTACCCCACTGGCAGTTTGGGAAAAAAAATGGTTAAATAAAACCTAAAACAAAACAAAAAGGGCAAAACAAACAAACAAAAAAACCTAGTAGTTTTCAAAAACTACATAATCTCTAGGAACAATACAGGGAAAATGCTGAGATGAGTAGCATCTCATTTTGATTAGAGATAATCAAAACTACATGGATTATATCCTTTCAGTGACAAATGCAAAGACAGTATGTACCATAACTTGAGCTACATTTTAAATATTCAATTAAACATAACAATTAAAGTATAGCCATCTTTAGCAAAATACATGAAGACTGGCTAGACTAATACATTACAAAAAATTAACAGTGGTTGTGTTTCTTTTACAAAATTAGATTTCTAACAGACTGAACAACATACGGAACTAAATCCATTAGCTTAGGTCAGGGTATAGTGGTGCATACCTGTCATTCCGGCTCTCTGAAAGTGGAGGCAAGAAGATTAAAATAAAGTCAGCAGTTCTCCTGTCTTTATTTTACTACAACAATAATAGTATTATTACTGTTTCATGTTTATCCTTGGCTACATACAAGTCCCTGTTGCAAACACATAAAAATGTAAAAAGGAAACCTCATTGTGTTTGTGCAGCTGCTGTGACAAGAACTATAAAACAGGGTCCACACCCAAGACTTCTGCTCCATTTTTCACTCATTCGTTCCTGACAGTAGAGGAGTGGTGTAACTCCACATGTGTTCTACTCTCTGTGAGCTAGACACAGGAACTTCATGAGATTTCATATATTAATCATATCAAAGTCCTGAAATAGAAACTGGGTTGTTTGGGGCAAAAGCAGGTAATGAAAACATACTCTAAATGTTTTCACTGATGTGAAGAACAAGAATCGCTTGGGCCCCATCATTATTAGTGGGTCTTCTCACTTAAGAAGAAGAACAGTCTCTTCCACCCTTGTGTGTGGAGGGAAGAGCCCATCTCCTCTGACCCTCATATCACTGTAGACATAAGCACCTGGAGCACACTGGACTGAAGAGACTCCACTGCCATCGAGCCACACTACCTGACACT
>JADRCC010574105.1:6468-23931 GCA_019843855.1 Hylomyscus alleni | reverse complement strand
TTCTTGCTTGCAAATATCTGAGTCTTAATCAAACTATTACTAGTTTATATAAAACTTAAATATATAATAAATTACTCATTAAAAAACATAAATATTTATTCAGTGTTTTTTCATGCTCAGGGCATTGGACACGTGTATTCAGTATATTTGCCACTGAAAATTAAAAATGATATGTTATTTTATGCTACATACTTATTCATGCTTATGAAACTGCTTCCAAGTTTTTAAAGTCACTAGATTGTGGATGTGGAGATAACTTAATGGTTATAAAATATTTGCCACACAAATATGAAGACCAGAGTTTGGATTCCTACCAGTCATATCAACGGTTCTAGGCTGGCACACCTGTTGTTCCAGCATGGAAAAAGATAAGAAATAACAATCAGGAAAAACTGGCTACAAAGTAAGGCATAATACCTAGTTCTGGCTTTGATTGAGATATTGTGCTAATGTGCTACAATGAATATGAGGTAAGAATGAAAAAGGACAACTCCTAACATCAACATTGTCCCTTCAAATGCACAGGCATATAGATACAAAACAATAATGCAGATAGACACAAATTTACACCAATCACACTTATAATACTGAAAAATAATAAACTGTTTCTGTTTGATATGTGATTTCTTTGGCCCAGGTCAGAGTCAAATTCATTAGCTATATTTTCTGAGTGTCACTCTTCCTTGCCCCATTCAACAAACTGTGTTTTAATGGAAATTTCCTCTTAAACTCACATCCTACTTTAAGTTGTCTTTACTTTAAAAATGTTTACTAAGTCTTTGACAATCTCATATAGTCATATAATAAATACTGATTATTCTCTTACCCAATCTTCTCCCATCTCTATTCCCCTTTCCCCTTACACCAAGACCCTTACCCAGAACTGGGACATTGGTTCTGGTTTTATAACCTATTTAGTTTAACCAATGGCATTTTTTGGACTGGTGATTCTCAACCTTTCTAATGCTGTAACACTTTAATAAACATTCTCATGTTCTGGTGACTCTCAAGTATAAAATTATTTAAAATCACTGCTTCATAACTGTAATTTTTATATTCATATGAATTATAATGTATATTCCCAATGATCTTTAATGACCTCTGTGAAATTGTCATTTGACACTCAAAGTGGTCTCAACCCACAGTTTGAGGGTCTCTGTGATGAGCCACTTTATTTGGACTACCATTAAAGCTTGTTAGCATTACCAGGAGGTTCATAATTGAAAGGATTAGCTCACTCCTCTCCAATTATATCAGTAGCAAGTAGCTCATCAGTGGGTAGGTAGATATAGTTGAGATAACTGGTTTTCAATGTCTAAAAATGAAACTATTCACATTCCCAGAAATGTAAAACAGTTTTATGCAGATACAGTTACTCAGATTCATGGTATCATTTATGGAAATATAATATAATGAAAAATTGTAAACATGGAAAAGATGATGACAAACTCTGTATACATTCAGAATAAAAAAATTGGTTTAAAAATTTTCTTTCTAAACTATATATACTCTGATATTTTTTATAGCAACAGGAAAGATCAGTATCAAGTGAGCACATAAACAAACATGACTCAAATTTTTTCTCAAAATTTTCTGAAAAGTTTTTACTCAGACATATATCTCTATATATGAAAAAATTATACTTTTATATGGAAAAATATGCTGCCTTCATTCCCAGCTTGAGTTGTACTGATTCTGATCATGCATTATCTCTTTTGTGTCACACTTTACAGGGCATTAAGGTAAAAGCTCTGACATCTGAGTTTTAATTTCTTCAGCTTATACATATTATGATTCTCTCCCTTTTATCTTATTTCTTTGATCAAGTATCTAAGAAGAAGAAAACTAGGGTAGGAAACTTTATTTTGACTTATGGTTTCATGAGGCTACAAGCCACCATGACAGGGAAGGCATGGTGGCAGGAGGAGGAGGCAGATGGTCACTATCACAATGAGAAAGCCTAGAGAGGGGAGTGCCACACTCACCTTGCTTCTCTTTCTAGTTCAGTTTATGACCTCATGGGAAGGTACTGCCTGCATTCAGATTGGGTATTCCCTCTTTACTTAAACCTTGGCCAACTTGGTCATCAATAGGAGGAGAGGCCCTTGGCCCTTTGAAGTTCTGTGCCCCAGTGTAGGAGAATACCAGGGCCAATAAGCCAGAGAGGATGGGGTGGCAAGCAGGGAGGAGGGAATAGGCATTTGTTCTTGTTGGTTTTCTTGTTTGTTTGTGTTTTTGGAGGGAAAACTGGGAAATATGACATGTAAATAAAGAAAATATCTAATAAAAGAAAACAAAAAAATGAAACTTGTGCTAAAAAATTAAATAAATACCTTAATTTCATTTCTATGATTAATTATACACACAATAAAATATATGAACTTTTAAAAAAGGTGTAAGTGAAGAGGGAATGTCATTATTTCTAATGCCAAGAAGACTTCCCTTGAATCGAATTCAGGAACATGGTAAGCACAAGCACAGGCTATTTTTCATTTAGGCATCCTGCAGTTAATATTATACAAGTAGTCTGAAGACCAAGATCTGTCTACATTGTAAAATATCATTTGTTTTTGAGAACAGAAGGGAGTGGAAGCCCACCAGCTATCCTAGTAGTATAACAAATACATAGTATCTGGAAGCTATTTTAAATTCTTCATATAAAGGCCATATCTCTAGAGAGTGTGAAGATTGGTCTCTGAAAAATTTCCTAAACCATTTCTTTCAATTATGACTCAAAAGCATTTCATAGTCTCATAGCTCTGGAAAATTCTCTCTCTCTCTCTCTCTCTCTCTCTCTCTCTCTCTCTCTCTCTCTCTCTCTCTCTCTCCTGGTGACATGTACCTGAGGCCCATTAATTCTGTAGTATAGTATCTAACATAATGTCAACATGGTAAGATGGTGACATAATTCACAGGGAGAATACAGGAATTGAAAACAATAAAGGTTACTGTGATGGATAGTTTTATTTCAACTTGACACACAGTAAAGTCATCAGAGAGGAGGGAATGTCAATGAAGAAATGCCTCTGTAAGACTGGGTTTGTAGGCAAGCATAGAAGCACTTTTTAAATTAGTAATGGATGGGGAGAGGCCAGCCCATTATGGACTGTTGTTCCTTGGATTCTATCAGAAAGCAGGTTGGGCAAGCCATGAAAGACAAGTGAGAAAGCAGTACTCTACAGTGTCCACATTTTTAGCTCATCCCACCAGGGCCATGCCCTGTATGAATTTCTGTTCTTATACCCTTCAATGACACATTACAATTGAATAAATATAAGACAAATTAATTATTTCCTTTAATACTTACTTTTGGTACTGATATTTCATTACACCAATTGTAATGGCAATAATAAAAGACATAATAATTATTATTCTCTAATAAAAGAAAATACTGTGTGACCTATTTATGAAGCACATAGAGATATTAGAAAACAAATTAAGTACCATACACATAGTAGAGAAATTTCACAACTATAGGTTCTTCTCAGGACAAAGGTAGGTGTCTTTCAGACCTGCAGTTCAGTCAGTTCTGTTCAAAGCTTGTGACAATGCTCCAGTTATAAGGTGCTTTTGGCCTTGAATCTCACTCTTACTGTCACCTGAGAAGTTCAACAGAAAGAACAAAAGTAGAGGTAAAGATCCTTTTCTGTTGGCTGAGCACTGATCACTCCAGCAGATCTGTCTCTTGTCTTGGAGAATTTACTAATAGTATCTCAGAGAGGGAAACTTTCTGACTGATAATTATGCAAAGCAGATTCAGGTAAACATAAAATATTGGTTTTTAATCAGACATTTTTTCCATTTCCATTCTTCAACACCAGCTGAGTAATTGGAGGTTGTGAGACACACTTGAAGTAGTTGCTAGAATAAAGGATGTCATGAGACACTGTAGGGCATGTACCTAATCAAAAAAATTAACATGTTGCTACTCATCTGTCATAGTCACAATAGTTACTTACAGTTAAGAGAATCAATTCAATCTATTCATGTTTGTGTTGAGAATCAGGGACATGTGACATGCAAATACAGTAAAGAAGTATTAACAGAAGAGAAATGTTGTAGTAAAGAAATGGTTTCTCTGTTTAAAATTTGAAAAATTTTATTTATTTTTTAATATTTTTATTTAAAAAATTACAGACAGTATATTCTGGTCACACTTTTCTCTTTCCCCAATGCATCTTATATCCTACATTTCTTCCCAGATACCCAAGTCCATGCCCTTCCTTTTATTCTCTCTTTTCAAAGAAAAAAAAACAGACCATAACAACAAAAAATAAAGAACAAAATTAAAAACATAACAGCAACAATAACAAAATTTGTAAAGAAAAACAAAAAAAAAAAAAACCTGAATTAAAAAAAGAAACCGAAATGCCATTAGAAACATTCGCATACAAATATAAACCCTCAAAAACACAAATTCTAACCCCATAATATACAAGCAAAAGATCTACAATATAACAAATTTCTGAACAAAGCATTATGAGACAAAATGTGTACAAAAATACTACTGAGTTCATTTTTGCTTGACATCTAAGGGAATGTGCCTATACTTAAGTGTTCTTTATATATCCAGTGAGACTCAACCTGAGAAAAATCATTTTCTTTACAAGATGCTGTTCATTGGACATAGTTTCTTGGTTAGGGATAGAAATTCCTGTCCACTTCCACTTTCTGTGTTGCTTTCCTTTTATACTAGTCAGGGTGTCAGAATAGCCAAGAACAGCAAAGCAAATGATAGTTCATGCTGATGAGAATGTGAGGAAAGCGAAACAGCTGGTGGAAGTACAAACTCTTGCAGCACTATAGAAATCTGCATGAAGATTGTTCAGAAAAAATAGGAATAGGATCTACCTCAAGATTCACCTAGATTACTTTTGGGTTTATACCCAAAGGATTCTACAATTGACTGTAGACACACTTGTTCCTCTATTCATAATGTCTATAAATGAGAAAGGGCCTGGATGGACAGGTTGTAGAAATGTGTTATATTTACATAAACAGAATATTATTCATTTTTTCTGGGATGTTTGAGGTGAGATTTAACCAATGAACAGGAAACTGGACATTAAATAAATGAAAATCATTATTCTTCGAATTGCAATATGTTAACCTCAAACAATTCATCTTGAGAGTGAAGACTGTCCTTTTTATTTTTAATAAAACTGTCAGGGTGATAGATGTCTCTGCAAAATATTTACCATGATAAAAAATGACAACTTGAACTAATTTCTCAAAACTCACTTAGAATCCAGATACAGCAACACTTATCTACAACTCCAGCACTGTAGCATAAAAAAGCAGATCAAAGTATCTCTCTGTTGACAGTAATAAATTATGTCATCTTCAGACTCCACACTGTTGATGCTAAAAGTGAAATCTGTCCCTGATCCACTGCCACTAAACCTGGAGGGGATCTCGGAGATAGACCTGGAAGCATACTTTATGAGAAGTCTTGGAGAATCATTTGTTTTTTGCTGATACCCATGTAAACTTGTGCCAATATTCTGGCTGGTCCTGCAGGAAAGACTTACTCTATCTCCTGGAGTCACAGACATCCTGGCAGGAGACTGAGTCAGCACAATGTCCCCTCTGGAGGCTGGAAGTATAGAATATATATTAGTAGAACCCAACACTGAATATGAAAGTCACTTCTAAACTACTTAGAAAAATAAAAGACTTTTATTGTATCAATTTCTTTAAAAAGAAAGTCAAATCCCATATGATGTTGTCTTCCAAATAAAGCAAGATATTTTGTATTTAAATAACATCTTTACTTTTTTGCCATGTCAAAACAGTCACACCTGAAATCCAGAAAAGCAAAAGTACAAGGAAGTGAGATATGAACACCATCTCTGAGTTTTCCCTGAGTTTGTGTGGATCATGACACTGCCCTGATAGAGACATTCTTATAATACTCTAAGAGGCAGAAATACTAGATGGAAGAAAAACTTATGCATATCATACTGACTTCATATTGCTTATAAGAAAGACCTGGTCAGAAGAGCAGCCTCCTGGTGACTTCTTAGAATATTTATCCCTTTGCTGGTTACCTGAAGATATTTTGAAATTTAAAGGAGAGTTGACTCCTACTTACATGGTTACATAATTAGTGCAGTCTAAAGAAATTTCTAAGATATATTCAATAGTTCAAAATGAAGAGCATCTCAAATCCATGGCTTTACTCCATGGCTTGGAATGTTTCTTACAATACAGACTGAAGTATCCTTAACTATCTGAACATTACATGAAGCATAACAACATGTGAAACTAAAGTGACATCACACTAATGAGATTTCATTATCAAGAAATAAGAAATTCTGGATGTCCTACAAAGATATATTTCTCCAGAGGAGAGAATGAAATCTGTATAAGTGTTTACAATATGCCAGCATACAGAAGAATTTCAGAGGTTAAGATATCAATATACTTTTTAGCACTTTCCAAAAAAAATGCCAAATAGTTCACCTTGCATATCTTTCCAACAAGAGTGATGAAGAGTGCCACAGATGTATTTCTAACATGTTCAAACTAATTACATCCATAGTACATGTTTTTCATGCTACTTAAAAGACCACAACAGTCTAGATCAGGAGAAAAATTTTTATCAGTTCCATTTAAAGAAACATCTGTTCCTGTCACTTGCGCCATATAACCAAGTGAAAGCATGTATGTTATATAAAATCTTTGTTGGAGATTTGGAAGGGCCTCAGTAACTATAACAGAGACTACCAAGACTCTTCAGAAATGAGGATAGGAATAAAGAGTAAACTCACTTCATTGCTGGTAGGAATGCAATAACTGAAATTACTGTGTATTTTTCTAAAATAACTACAGATAATTACTACATTACCCAGCTATGCCATTCCTATGGATATACCTAAAGTAATCTAGAGACTACAACAGACATAAAAGTGCATCCATATATTTTGCAGCTCTATTCACAGTAACTAGAAAATGGAAACAATTTCAATGTAGTCCACAAGATAAATGGGTAATTGAAATGTAGTACATTATTTCAGTGAAATTTTAGGTAGTAAGAATCATATGTCATGAAAAATTTTGGAAAATGTATGGTCCTGGAATAATTACAGTGACTAAATTATTCTATTCCTATTCTATTCTTGTGTATAAATATGCCACATTTCTCCCTCAAGTGTTAATTGTGAGTTCAAACTTTTCTGTTTATCTGTTTGACTTGAACTATATACATTGATGTGAGAAACTAGAATATGACTCCCAAATTGGAAGGTATTTGGAGGAGTTATAATAGAACATATGTGATGGAAATAAAATAGACAGATACTTTGGCAGGAAATCCATAGACTGAGGAAACAGTGAAAGAACCTACTTACACATTTCTGAGCATTCTTATATTTTGCCGCTAGCCTAACTTACACGTAACTATAGGGAATCAGACTTACTAGAAGCAGTTCTCAGTAGGTAGATAAGACCCCAAATACCAAATTAGGCCACTGGTATACTTGCTTGTTTTGTTGACATTGAAAACAATTAGAGAATTATACAGACTGCAAAAGTTTACAAAACCTGAGCCAAGTCCAACCTATTTGAGTAAGTCGTTCACCATAAAAATCCATCACTAAAATGTATAGAGTCAATTATTTTTTCAGATTCAGAAATATCAGTATAAAGACCTAAGAAAACTTTCAAAAATCAGTAAAATTAAGTCTCCAAATGAACATATCTTCTTTCTGATTACACATACTTCTCTTTTCTTATCTTTAACTAGATATTTTCTTTATTTATGTGTCAAATATTATCCCTTTTCCTTGTTTACTCCCTGAAAAACCCATACCTAATCCCTCCTTCCCCTACTCACCAACACACCCATTCCTGCTTCCCTCTCCTGCCATTCCCCTACACTGGGGCATCAAGCCTTCAAAGGAACAAGGGTCTCTCATGCCATCTATACAATTATTTCAGAAGACATTCCAAATAACCTTATAAGGGTACTTAGGGAGATAAAAGATAATGCGGATAGCCATCTAAACACTTTACAAGTTAAATGAAAACTTCATTAAAAACACATACATTACCAATGTGATGAAGATCAAGAGATTAATTCAAAAAATTAAATACTTAAAATGTAAGAATAAACTAGACTGATGAGATTAATTTCTGCTGACACGGAGGCAATAACATGGTTGTTCCATTGAGAAGAATCAGAAACCGATGGAATTTGAGTCTAGTCAATCCACTCATCCAGCCAGATGAATCCAGTCAGAGCTCTCATTGCAAACAATTGCTCAAGTTCCCCAGCCCCTCCCTATCACACAGATACAGAGTTTTCTACTCTTCTCAAGTAAGGCATTGGTAGGTGCATTGCCTCAAGTAAGGTTGTTTTGTTAATATGTGTCAACCATGGGAGGATCATGTGTAGATTTCATACAGTAATAAACTCCCAAATCCTCATCCTCCACTCTACTGATTTTGAATGTAGAATCTCTGTCTGACAAACTACCATTGAACATGTCAGGGTACTCAGGATCGAATTTGGACACCTGATTGATTAGATGCAATAGAGAGTGGCCTGGCCACTATAATAACCAATTGAAATAAGTGTTTCCATTATTGTCCAAGAGACCCTGACTTGCAATAGATGGAGGTTGATTGTCTAGTAGTAACTGTAAAAGTTATGCCTGGGTCTGCCACCTAGTCCCGTGCTCCCAGAAATAAGACTCAGAGTCAAAATATTTTTACATATACCTTGGCCATATCTAGCTAGGCACTTTGCTTACTACAATCGTAACTTAAGTTAACCCATTTATTTTAATTTAAATTTCTGGTGTGGCTAATTACCTCTGCTCAGGAACCAGGAGTCACTTTCCACACATCCTCCTGGACTGATTCCTTTTGCTTTAATCTATTTAGGATTTCTTTTATTGGGAATAGTCAAAGTTAGGATTTTCTCTATTCTCAAGAAGAAACTGGATCTCCTTCAAATTTCTGCTTAAAATTACCTGCAACTCTGCCTAGTATTGCTAGATGATACAGATTATTACTATTCTTCATTGGTGAGTAAAGCAAACCATTTTCTACCAATATGGAAGCCTTCTTGGTAGCATGTTCATTCATGCCTTTGAATCTCCTATGTCCTCTAAACTTGCATAGCTTTCTCACAAGTGCATTGTTGATTTATTCTAGAAAACATACTTCTCAATATATCTGTTTAGGACAGTGGAACATAATGAGTGTGAATAAAGAAATATTCAGCAATTATGGTAGAAACTCTTCACAGAGTTATAGCCAGAATAAAGTTCAGGGTGAGTCCTTGCAAATTAAGAGTGTTGTTACTGTGGGCTGAGACTGTCAGAGCAAGAGAAATGGAAAGGGGATATGATTATCAGAGGTAGTTTCCCTCTGTGTATGAGTTACTCTGAAACTATGTGAGGCATGCCACAAAAGCAGAATAAGAGAGAACATTTATATGTGTAGAATTGAAAATATTTAAGATATAATGATAAATTGTCATGGATTTAAACATGGGACTAATCCAATGAATTTATGAATGAAGGAATGAATGAAAGTAAGAACCTTGATATCAGTATTAGAAACAGCATTTGAAAGAAATCGTATAAATTAAGAGTGTTTGAATGTAAACAAAAATAGTTTGAGAAGTATGTTACATTTAAACTCAAAACATTTTAACTAGAAATATGAACATGCATATATGTGTATATTTGTGTGGCTAGAATCATAGCACTGAAAAAATTTCAAGTTGCATAGTTAGAATACCTTATCTAATTACTCAAAAATTCTAAGTTCCACAAATTGAAGATAAACTACTTATCTTTGCAAGAATATCAATCTCTGAAATGAGAATTATCAACTAAGAAATTCTTCAAGAATTAGGGGATCAGAAGATCATAAACAAAAGCTGATTTGGATAAGACATCTGTTGGATAAACCTGAAAAGTTTGAATAATACAATAATTAGCATAGCATAATACTTTTCTGAATATAGGCATCTTTGAATTAGACTACTGTTTTAAACAGTAATAAAAATGTAATGAAGCTATTAAATACTTTTATATAAACCCTTGTTCAAATAAATGGAGAAAGTAATTCTGCAACAGAAAATGTTGCTAGACTGTTTTTAAACCAATGATCAAAATGAACATTTCAAAGTGATTAGATGACCTGAAGTCACATGCCTTATATGCTATGCCTCTCACTTTGGACAAGTCTTTGACTCAAAATTAATTTCAAGTAATGTTTAATAGTCAGTATGTATTCCTACTAGTGCTGTGTGGTAGAACTCTATCTTCTTGCTTGTATATTCTTTTTGATGTCATTCAATTTGCAGTTTTGTGTCTAAAGTGAGAGGCATAGCATGAGCAAATGCTATGTATTCTTCAAAACCACCAGTATCTGAAATGAAGGAAAGCATGCAGATTATTACAGATAATGGGAGACTGAGTTGACCAAACCTAAGATATCTGTTTAGTCTGGATCATTCTATGTGTGCAGATATGAAGAAGTTTACAAAGGAGGTGTGGGAAATAATGTACCTGCATATAAAAGATACAACTAACAATTGGGAACAATTAACCCAAAGTTGTTAAGCAACTTTCTTCCCACACTTCTCTTTCCCATTGTAATGACTTTGGTATGCAAATATATTTACTTAGACCTAGGCCATAAGTTCTGCTATGCCCCAACTAGCTCATAATTTATTATCCCATTTATTCTAATAATCTAAGTTCATTCACATGGCTGCTCGCCTCTGCTTAGCTCTCTTGTGTTTGTTCTTCCTCATATCAAAGAGTGATCTCCCAATCCCTGGGCCTGGCTTTATCCCAGAATCACTTCTGCCAACTGAATACCCCACCTTTAATTATATCCTTTCTTTATAGGCCATTTTTTTTCATTGACAAGTGATATGAACCTGTCAATAATAATATACTACACAAAGTACTATTTTCAAAATATATTGCACAAAATAATACAGTGCACAAGAGAATCTCTCCATACAATATAGAATCATGTGAAATACAGCAAAAATGCATAATGCTGATTATCTATTGTATGTTTGCATTGGAGTCACATATGTAAAATCAATTAGTGGGAAATACACAGTAAAGTGTGGAAGTTTGAACTTCACCTTGCACACAGGAGTCCACTGAGAACTAAACAGTTACATTATTTTGTTCCTGAGAATATGATTTCCCTAATTTTTTAAAGAATAAGCATCAGATTTTAAAAGTCTGCATTTAAAAATGTTAGTATAGCAGATGGTTAGGGATTTTAAATTCTCCTCTTCTGTCTTCAATTGTCAGATAAAAAGTCCCCAAATTTAGTACATTTTAGAATAATTAAATATATTGGAACTACTGCCTAATGAGGCCCTTGAAAGTAGGTAGCATTGTCAACCCCGAAGATTCTCCATAAAGTCTCACAGTGAACAAAAAGGATTAATGGCATTAATATGTATAAATCTGTAAAAGCTGTCTTTTTATCTTATTTTGGGAATACCTTGCTGCTCAAGGAAGGAAGATCTCTAATTGAAATTTCTAACGAGATTAACATTTTTTAAATACTGTTTTTGACTTCTGGAATGATGTTGATCAATAATCTATCATTTTCTTACATAGTTTTAATACAACTGCTCAATGAGAGAAGCTCATGAGAGACAATAGGATCTTGCAGTACTAACAGTTGAAAGCAGGTATATTATTGTGTCTAAGGCAAATGGAAGATGTAGGCCTAAAATCTAGATTATTAGGAAATGTCTCAGAAGCACACAATTGGCCAGTATACGTGGTGATCATTAACAGGAATTTTCCCATTTTGTGTATTTTTGTCTCATATGCCTTTGTTTAAGCATGTTTGCCTTATTGGTCTTTTGCCTGTTTATTATGTATTTTATTCTAGTGTTTTTATGCTTTATGTGTCTGCCTGTGTCTGTATGTGTGTGTCTATTGTTATTTTTTCATTCTTTTGTTTTTGATTCGCCTGTTTGCTTTTGAAAGAAAAAAAGACAGAAAGAAAGGCCATACATTTGAACGAGTGAGGAGGTAGGATGTACCTGGAAAGAAGTTTTCGAGAAAAGTCGTTAGTCAGAATAATATTGTACAAAAATTATTTTTTCAATTAAGAACTAGAAGATATAATCAATATTTTGTCCTGTGATGGCTTAATAATTTGTTTAGCTACAGTATGATAAAATGCTTTCAAACTCATGTTCCAACTAGGTAACAGACAATGATATATTGAGGCATTTTTTACTACTGGTCTTTTATTAGTATATTATAGTTTCTGTTTTTGTGATTTGGGGGTATTGTATGTGTGTTTGTTCATTTTAATTTCTCTTATTTTTGTTGTTTGTTGCTGTTGTTTTCTCATTTGTCTCTTTGTTTGTTTTCCAAAGATATTGCAAAAGAAAAATATTCAGAGTGGAGAGGATGTGGAAGCATGAAGGATCTGGGAGAAGTTAAGCAAAGAGAAGCTGGTATCAGAATATTTTATATGAAAATCAATTTCTCAACTAAAAATAGAAAATAAAATTATCAATGATCATTTGTTCTATGAAAGCATGCTAGTATGCTTAACAATAGTGTCAGTGCATACTTTCATGGCTAATCTTCAATTTAAACACAGCATGATCAGAATAACCCAACCTCTTTTCATCAGTGCCCAAACTATTAATTACAAGTTACCTTCCTCTTGGCTCTATTTCATTGATATTTTTGGTGTGAAATATGAGTACAAGCCCTGTCATAGTAGGACAGAAGTTCATGATTCATGATGAAATGCAGAATCTGCATTACAAATATGGTATATCTTGATCACCTAGTGCCAAGGTCCTGCCCAATTATTCAAGTGCTGAGGTGGGGTACAAATAAGTATACCAGAAGGCTCATGACCTCTGGACTTTCAAATTCTTACTTTTCTGAGGAACAGAGATGGTGGATTCTGGCAATTGACTCCTACTGATAGAAGTAAGGTGTTAGGAAAAGAAATGTAATTACATGGGCTCTGTATGATTTAACTTATCTCTTCACAGAGCACAAAAATATAAAAAAAAGATGAAGAGAAAGTCATGCATACACACACACATGCTGATGCTCATGCGTGCATGCACACACACATATATACCATATAACACACACACACACACACACACACACACACACACAAATGCACACATCCAGCTGGGCCCAACCACCTGCTTTATCAGTTTCACAAGTGTACATGTATAGCTATATACATCAGTATATACATACATACAAACCTACATAAATACATATATACATACAGACAGACTATATGTGTATGTGTTATATGTATGTGTGTGTTGTGTGTATGTATGTATGTTTGTGTGTGTACATATGTATATATGAGCTTGTACATGTATTTGGTACATTGAGCAGAGCCTCATCAGCCTCACTTTTTTTTTTATCTCAGCCTGTTTATACCTTCTTAGTCAAAATTATTATATAAATTTATCTCACAGATAAAATGTTACACTAAGGGAGTTATACATGGATATTGATAGTAAATTCAAAGCCATGTTTCATTGTATAATCTCATTATAATTCAAAGCAACTGTTTCAAATAGCCTTTTTATGGTGTCTACATGTGGCCTGACTTAGAATGAATGTTTTTTTTTCCTGATCACAAATATGTCCCAAGTCTATTTCTCTTATTAATGCAATTTAGGAAATCTCAGTGTATTCCCTATTATGCAGCATTTACTTACTATTATATGAGTAGGGGTACATTCTATTCTTGATTCTAACTTATAATATCTTTCTGGTAAAACAACTGAAACTGCCTCCTTAAACTTTCTTCCTAAAATTATTTGAATCAAATCAATATTTTCATAAAGTCATTAAGTCATATAAACAGCATTATTATATGAAAGTATATCTTCAAACTTATCTTCAGGAAATATGCAGATGAGGCTGGGATGATGCCCAGGAATCATTAGGCTATGTAAGAATGGCAGGAAATATAAATCAACAATGTGAATCAGTCCTGAGGCAAAGTCTCTGGAGTCAAGGTCTCTTATAGTACACCCTTTGTAACCATGCAAAATAGAGGTTTAACTCCAGAAAACCCACTTGCTTGTCATAACCCTTGCTCTAGGACTTCTGTTAACATACCATGAACATTAAATATCATAAAACTTCTGTGGATACGTCATAGTCACTATACTCTGGCTGAATCCCCTGAATTCACATCTTTTAAATTCATTACTATTTGTTTGTCCCTTCCCCTTATTTGATATCCTCTGTCTTATACTCAGCCATGGAAAACTATGTTCTCCTTGAAGCTGGGGAAAATTTGGGGGTGATAGGATATGGCAAAGAACATAGAATCTTAAAGAGTCAAATGGGTATTTATTTGTTAGACTAAGAAGATCTAGTTTTGAAAATGTTGGATTACGTGAAGAGTGGCCTCATCTCAGCAATTCAGTCTGTTTAACTAACTGCAGCTATCCCATGATAGAATACTGATACTTTTTTTTTCTACAAAATTAAATAGTCAATCTTGAGTCTTAAGAGTAGCATGGTATTTTTAATAACTCCAAGTTAATTGTGTTCTTTCTCTGATTCTGTTCCATTTAGTACAAAGTTATCTACCATAGGACACACTCAGAAGTACAATGAACATTCTAAGCCATTTACATTGTTGAATGTTATCCCGTTTGCTCTACTCCCTATTCTCAGTATTAAAATCAAAGTACAGATAAACAACCTAAGGAGAACTTTTTCTTGAATTCATTGGAAAATTATTTGAGGCTCTATAAATTATATCCCTCCTGGTTTACAATATTCTTGTGACTTACACTTATGTCTTGCCATAAATATCCTGAAATACAATCTTCCCTCTGCTCTTGTTTTTCCTCCCTATCAAGTGAGAAGGAATCAAAGTATACTGTTCTGACCAGACCTGGCTCTATGTTTAATTCCCCTGCTGATTTTTGCCAAAAATTTCTCTACATTCATTGCCTCATGCCAATTATCATTTAGTTTCTCCGCTCACCTAATTACCCACACAACATAAACTATTCTGCAATGTTTCTGGCCCTGACAGAACTGTGCATGAACACAACATCTATCACAAAAATATTTCATTTCCCTACCCAATTCTGTGAGATTTCCTGACATAGCATTTAATGTAGATCTTAGATCTAATTTATGCTTTCACTAGCTCCAGCACGCAATAGTACTTTTTATGTCCAACAAAAATGAACCAAAAATATTCTCTGCACTAGTCTCCATTGGATATACCATGCCATTTCAGAAGATTCCTTAAAACAAGGTTCACAAGTATGTCCCTCCTGTAAGGAATAGAAAATCAAAAGGTATTCACTTGAAAACAATAATAGTTTACTCACAGAGACAATGAATATTTGGTCTTATTTGTATCTTGCTTATCAAAAATCATAAGTAAATATATCCATCTGATCTTGGTAACTGATAACAGGAGATTACATGTTCACTTTCACTGCAGGTGTAAGATGATGTTTCAAAAGCTCAAGCCACTTCCAGTTATCTCTCTCCCTCTCTGTGTCTTCTATTTGCAGGAGAACATTTAAGTTATTAATTATCATATCAGGTTCATGGATGCCTGCCTGGTATCATGCTTCCTACCATGTTAATCTTCGACTAATCCTTTAAAAATGAGAGCTCATCAATTAAATTCTTTCTTTGGCAAATTGCCTCGACTATGATGACTTATCACAGTAATAGAAAAGTAAGTCATTAAATAAATGATAACTGAGGTATGATTCATAGACACAGAGAAGTAAGGCATAGAGGAAGAAATGGATGAGGTAACATAGATATCCCAGTGAGGGAAAAATAGAATAAATATTACATGTTACCCTTGCATTATCTCTATACCAAGAGCCTACTCTATGCTCTAACAATGAGGTGACTAATGGTACAAATGACATCCATATCATCTCTATGACCACATGCATGCCAGACTCCAGACCCCTCCTTTACCTCTTAAGATTGCACAGGTAACCTAACTCTAAATCTCTTCTTCTTGTAATTAATAACATGTACCCTGGGTTTAGTTTCTATGTAATAACATTTCTTCGTGTACCAGAGATTGTATTACACCAGGAAACTTTTTTTTTCTCAAACTATACTATGTTTAAAATTCTTGGAAGTACACTGAGATCGGATACCCCAAGTCAGATACAAATTGAAGAAGTCAATTTAATCTGAATTTTCTTCATCACCTCTTTGCAGCTTGCTTACTTGCCTTGACACTGGCAGGATTTCCATTATTCATAGGCAGGAAGAGTAGTTTAAAAATCCTTGAACTGGAGTTAGCAAAAGCTAGAAATCAAGTGAGTGCTACATCAGAAATTCAGATTTTCTGCATGTTCTTAATCATTAAACTATTTCCACAGACTTCTTCAATATATTAATCCTATAAATAGATAAATTTATCATGCCCAAGCAATTCCAGTTTAGTGTAGTATAGTGTGTGTGTGTGTGTGTGTGTGTGTGTGTGTGTGTGTGCATTGACAACCATGTTGAATGAATCTTAGCTGTTGCCATAAATCTGCTACACATAATCAAGGATTATTTCTTCTTATTTTATTACTTATGTAAAGCATTTCCTTGTTTGATATTAGGCACAGGGAAAAAGGACAGGGATTTAGGACATAGAAAAGTTTCTCTGATTCTTATACAGAAACATCCCATTGAACTTTAAGCCCTGGCAAAGTGAAACACTTTGAGCAGCTGAGAAGCTGAAAACACCAGCCAGCATTCTCACTTCTGCTTCTATGGGTGGTTTATGTCATGGCTTGAATTACTGTGGGAGGGGTACTTAAAGCATTTTGACAGTAATAAGATGCAACATCTTCAAGCTGCAAACTATTAATCTTGAGAGAATACTGTGTGCCAGATCTACTGCCAATGAACCTCGATGGCATACCATCTGCCAGTCTGGTTGCACCATAGATCAGGAGCTGAGGAGATTTCCCTGGTTTTTGCTGGTACCAATTTAAAGCATTGTAAATACTCTCACTTGCTAGACATGTGGTGGTGACAGTTTCTCCCAGAGATGCAGACAGGGAGGCTGGAGACTGAGTCATCTGGATGTCACATCTGGCATCTGAAATTGGAAAATTGAGATCAAATCCCCATATGATTAATTCTCTCACAAGAGGATTTTCACTGACACCAAGCAGCACTGACTACAGGAAGATGAATGAATTTGTAGTGCTGTATTCCTTACCTGTAAGCCACAGCAGCAGCAACCCCAGGAGCTGAGTGGGCACACTCATGTCTGTGTGTGATCAGTGTGAGGCTGACTCCAGCACAGGGTGTGACCTGACTATGAAGGATTCTTCATGTCAGTGGGCTGTGTTTTGGGTACATGCAAATCAGCCAAGGGAAGACACAGCTGCAGGACTCATCGGGAGTCATCGGGTAACTCATTACAGACCTGTGGTTGTCTTATGTCTCCAGT
>JADRCC010574104.1:0-17483 GCA_019843855.1 Hylomyscus alleni | reverse complement strand
TTTTTTTTTAAACCACAATTAAGCTTATACCTAAACCAAATAAAGACCAAACGAAGAAAGAGAACTTCAGAACAATCTCCTTTATGAACATTGATGCAAAAATACTCAAAAAAATTCTTGGTAACCTATTCCAAGAACACATTAAAAGGATCATTCTCCCAGATCAAGTAGTCTTCATCCCAAGGATTCAGAGATGGTTCAATATACTGAAATGTATCATTTTAATACATTACATAAACAAACTCAAAGGGAAAAAAAGATCATTTCATTAGGAGCTGAAAAAGCATTTGACACAATTCAGCATCCCTTTATGTTAATAGACTTGGAAAGTTCAGTCATTCAAAGCTCATACCTAAACATAGTAAAAGCAATATACAGCAAACCAGAAGCCAACATCAAACTGAATGGAGAGAAACTTGAAGCAATCCCACTAAAATCAGAGACTAGACAAGGCTGTCCCTTCTTTCCCTATCTTTTCAACATGGTACTTGAAGTCCTAGCTGGGGCAATGAGAAATCAAAAGAAGGTCAAAGGAATAAAAATTGGAAAGGAAGAAGTCAAAATAACACCATTTGCAGATGATATGATCTTATACATAAGTGAACCCAAAAATTCCACCAGAGAAATCCTAAAGCTGATAAACAACTTAAACAAAGTGGCTGGAAAAAAAATTAATTCAAACAAATCAGTATCATTCCACAGGCAACCAGCCTACCTGGGAGTTTGAGATCCTGTATGACCCCTGGAGACACAGAGGATCTCTACTAGAGTTGTCTGGCAAGTATGGGGTGACAGTTGAAAGGAGGCTAGGCAGGCACTGAGGGACTGTGGATGGTCTGTGGGTTGTTGTCTTATTTGGGACTCTGGGTGGCAGCATAGCCTCTGGTGAAGTGGTGGGCTTCTTCCTGGATTCTGGGTTGAGATATAGTGACAAGGAAGGGGTACTGTTGGTATAACCTAGGTAGGATGTGGGGGACCGCTGACAGTCTTTAGGCAGTGGGATTAACTGGGGTTACGGAAGCCAGCATGGCATCTGGTAAAGCTCAGTGCCTGCCCAGCCTACTCCCAAAAGTCCTTCTCCCCTCTTCAACTTATCCCTTCCCACAATTCGCGGGGAGGCCTCCCCCTTTACCAGAGGCATCCAGATCCCCGGGTAGGTCTCTTGCCTACAGACTGCCAGCACTGTTCCAGAGTCTGCTCGGCCTACACCCAGCAGCTTATGGAGAAAGATTCCTTTTACTTGAATGTTATCCAAATCGCAAATAAATTGTGAAAATGGTTTCCTCTTACTTGAGAACTTGGGAATTGAGTTGAGCATGACTTTTCCAATTCTGGAATTATGCTGATTGATAGAAGTTATGGTCCTTGATAGATCATAGCCAGATAGACCTTACTTTATTCTGATACCTTGGACAGAGGACACTGAGTCACATAAGTTTCCAGAGAATCATACGTAGCATCTTTTACTTATTCCTAAATTTGCCATAGCTGATTTAAATCTTTTGAGGTGTTAGATTTTGTGTGCAAATAATTGCTCCTCTAATATGTTCTGCAGGAATTTTCTTCCAGAACTGATCAGTTCAGCCTATTTTGATATCTAAATGGAAAGTAACATATATATTCTGTCCATCATCTGCTAATAGTACAGGGGGATTCCTAAACTCTTTTCCAGACTCAGTACATTATCCAAAAAAAAAAAAAATAGTTTAAACAAAACTCAGCATTTGAGGTCTGGTATGGATTTCTTAGTTCAATAATGGAAATGTATTTACTTTATCACATAGCAATAGCAATATAAGTACCCAGAAAATATTGCATGAATATAGACTATAGTCTTATCTCCTTTAGCATTTGAAAATGGTGTATAATTCAGGTTAGAATACAGGTAGATAGAAACAGAAGACCCTGTGTTGCAGTATCAATTACCTATAGTATGTGGTACTAAAAGTAAGACAGCAAAGGAGATGCTGTGGCCAAACAGTCCATATGTAAGTGAAGATGAAGTAAAAATAGGTAGGACATTCTTTGATCTCTAGGTGACTTAGATTCCATGTTTTAACTAGTAACCAGAATCTTGCCAAATCTACTCCTGCCTGATATTATAAGATGCAGATTATGAGGAAGGAGTCCATCTTGAATGAACTCCAATATTGCTGATATGCTTCTAGTTACCTTACAGAAACACCATCTAATAAAGGCATGAATCTTGGAAAATGAAGTCCAGGATTTTATTTAACTATCCTATCAAGCTCAATTCAAGAACAAAAGTTTCTAGTGTGAAGTCTTAGAAATGTGTCTATGAGCTAGTGTATCAGCCTGAATGATAGACCAGCTTGATTCCATCTTAAGATCAGCAGCATTCTTGTTACAAGGTCAAAATAACTTTGTTCCGGTTTTATATAAAAGTTCAGTTCCTATGTCTTAGGATTTGACCTGATCATATCTTGAAACTTCCTGGATTTCAAGTTGGTCGATACTTGATTGAGTCTTCACCTACACCCACCTTGATAAAATAAGATGTTCGTGTTATGCCAAATAATTTTGAGGTGTTTTGTCAAATTCCTACTTAACTAAAATTCCTCTGGGTATCCTCCAACTCTTGGAAAGACCCTAGTCCTGTTGACTTTGAGCTATATAAACCCACATCCTACGTGTTCAATATTGTTCCTTTAAACCCACTTTAGGAAGGCAGCCCTACATGACAGAAAATAAAGCTTGGTTAATTCAGTTAAAACAAAACAAAAAAAAAAAACAAAAAAGAAAGCATATTCAATGAATGGTGCTGGTCTAAGTGACATGCTATATTTAGAAATATAAAAATAGATCCATATTCATTGCATTTCAGAAAATTCAAGTCCAAGTGGATCAAGGAACTCAGCAGAATTCACAACAGAGGTATATCAAATGGCTAAAAAGCACTTAAGAACTAAAGTCCATATTGATCAGTGAAATGCAAATCAAAAAGACCCTACTATTCCACCTTATACCAATTAGAATGGCTGAGATCAAAAACTCATGTGAGAGAATATGCTGGCAAAGATGTGGAGAAAGTGGAACACTCCACTATTGCTTTTGGGAATGCAAACTGGAACAACCACTCTTGAAATATCTCTGGCAGATCCACAGAAAATTGGAAATAGACATACCTGAAGACCCAGCTATACTACTCTTGGGCATATACCCAAATAATGTCCCAACATATCACAGGGACACATGCTCAATTACGTTTATAGTGGCCTCATTTGTAAGAGTCAAAAGCTGGAAGCAACCCAAATATCCTATAAGAGAAGAATGGATACAGAATATGTGGCACATTTATTTAATCAATGGAATATTACTCAGTTATTAAGAGCAAGGGAATCATAAAATTTGAGGGGAAACTAATGAAACTATAAAATATCATCCTGAGTGAAGTAACCTATACTCAAAAGGGCATACATATGTACTCACTAATAAGTTGATATTAACCAAAAAGCACAGAATACTTATGAAACAACCCACAGAGTTTAAAATTTTTAAGAACTGAAATGGCCAATATTTGGGTGAAGCAATGGTATAAGAAACTATGGGAAGGTGGCCACAGTATGTAGACCAAAACTGGATTGTAAATATATAAATTAATTAAGGAAATGTAGTATATGCTTATAGATTTAAATTATTTATTCATTTCCACAATAGCAGGAAGCATAGAACCAGCCAGGGATAGATCACACTGGAATAAAAGTTAAATGCTTAAATCCTGAATTGAAGACAGCACGAGAATAAAAAGAAAAAGAAAAGAACCACTTGTCACATGACTGTTAAAACCTAAAGCCAGTCCTAACTGTACACCTTCCTCTTAAAGACCACAATCCCTAGTCTTTCCAAATTGTTCCAGTATTAAAATAAATTGTTCTGTAAATCTCTAATCCCAGAAAGGCCAGAAGATACAGTGTATAGAAAACTACAAAATAATACTGTTTTCTAAGCAGAGATAATTGTTCTCATGAATTCATAACATGAGAAAATGTTTTAGATGCAGGTTAGATTAACCCAAACAAATTTCAACCTAGATATTTGAGGTAGTTATGAAGACACCCCCTCCTCTCCAGAAAATGATGTATTAGCAATTGACAGCCACTGGGAGAATAATCATTTTCTTTTCAGTGTGCAGCACCTGGTTGCTTTACAACCATTAATTGACATGCACACACATTAGTACACATGAGTATCATTAACTGTATTAGATAGTTTAATTACAAATGTTGGGAGTTAGAGAAGGGGAATTAAATCTGGGACGAGTGTGAGTGGTGAATGTGATCAAAACACATTGTATGAAATTATCAAACAAGTAAAAATGAGAAATGAGCTGTTAAAAATTCTTATGAAGTTGCAACAGATCTGAGCCTCATATGGTTCTTAAAAATCATTGAAATACATTTTGAAAAACTATCTTTGATACTTTATTAATACATGTTCAATGGCACTGTGAAATGAAAGACATTGAAAAGTCCAGGGGAATATATTGTATCTTCCAATAACCAATATTAATACTAGATTAAAGATGAATCAAGAATGATTTGTAATGGCTGTGTTGAACTATTTCAAAGGGATGATGATGAATATAACATTTAAATTCCTTTAAAAAATATATCTGACTTCTACTCATATTTTATCTTGTTTATTTGCTAGCACATTGTGGAATCCAGTGGAGAAAAAGGAAGTTTATCATAAAATCTGTATTTACCTGTCTCATTAGAAATCTCATTGTCTGCACAAGGAGTGCATTTGTAGCAGCAGATGGCCTTGCCCTCCAGGGTCATTTTCCTGAATCCAGGCCCACAACTCTCACTGCACAGAGACTTAGGGATCTGAGAAGAATGAAAAGAACATTATCTTGTGCTTAGAGTTTTGTGAAAAATCACAAAAAAATGATAACACTGAAGGGCAAAGTACTGTTATTAACACCTACAGTAATTTAAAAGATTATTTGTAGTAATAAGAAATGGGAAACTGGGGAAGCCACCAGAAAGTCCCAGGTGCCAGGAAAACAAGAGACTCCCAGAATCAATTGAGGATGATATTAGCTGATATACTCCACACAGGGGAGAGAGAACCCATAGAGCCCATATCCATAGGTTAGGCAAGGCCTCTGGTAAAGGATGGGGGCACCAACCCACCTCAAAAATATTAACCCAGAATTTTTCCTATCTTAAGAAAATACAGGGACAAATAATGGAGCAGGTACTGAAGTAAAGTCATTCAAAAACTGTGCCTCCTGGTAATCCATCAAATGCAGGCATTTTTGCTTATGCCAAGAAGAGCTTGCTGTCAGGTGCCAGGTAGAGCTGTCTCCTGAGAGGCCCCACCAGTTCCTTAACAATACAGATGAGGAAGCCAATCATCTGATTGAGTACATGGACCTCAATGGAGGACTTAAGGACTGAAGGAGCTGAAGGATTTCAATGAACCAGAACGCCCAGACCCCCCAGGGACTGAACCACCAAACAAAGAATAGACATAGAGGGCTCTATAACTCCAATATCATATGTAGCAGAGGATGTCCATATATGCCATCAATGGGAGGTGAGGATCTTGGTCTTCTGAAGGGTTGATGACCAGCATAGGGGAATGCTAGCTAGGGCAATGAGGCAGGAGTGGGTATTGCGGTGGTGGTGAGAAGAGCACCCTCATAGAAGCCAGGGATGGGGGATGTGATTGGGGGTTTACAGAAGAAAAACCAGGAAGGGGGATAACATTTGAAATGTAAATAAACAATGGTCAATAAAAATTTTTTAAAAAGGAATGAAAGACTATGCCCCAGAGAAGGCAAATGTGTTTAAAATTTGTTCTGAGGATTATCATAGTATTAAAATATTTGCAATCTTAATGAGTTAAGGACAAGTTTGTGAAACATTCGTGATTAGGAACATGATATCAGAGTCCAGGGGATCCATCTAGTCTAACACAATCTTTATCTTTTCTGACACCTGGGTTGAACATCTCAACTTCCACCATTATTGTGAATTTTGACTGTTAATTTGAGAGGATTTCTAATTACCATGGAAGCAAATAAAAATATATTTATAGGAAGAAATACATAGATATATTTAGTTAAGGTGAAAAAGCTCAGTTAAATTTTAAATGTCACTATTTATTGTACAAATGTCACAATTGCAGAGAAGATAGAAGAGAGCTGAAGTATTCATTGTTTCCTACATTCACAGGATATTATATTATCAGCAGCCTCTTATATTTGAAAATCATGCATTATCAAATATAATGCCTGCACCCACAAATCGTTCTGTAACTTCTTTGAAGTTATTATTAATTATTGGATGAGGTAGGACATATTGAGTATCAAAGGAAAATTAAAGAATGCTAACTGAAATATTATGTGGTATTTTTTTTAAAATTCCATATAGGTTAAAGCATTTGAGTGTTTCCTTCCTATTTGGTAACATTATATGGGAAGTTATTGAAATTGTACAGAATTCAGACTTGCTTAGGAAATTATGGCACAGTGGTAGGGAACTGAAACAGTATAAATTTTTCTCAAATCCAGTTTTCTAAATTTATTTACTGTTAATACACGGGGATAGAAACATCTTCCCATTTCCTATGCCTGCTTTGGTATGACCATTTGTTGTCATGCTTATAACTTTGGTAGACTCTAATACTTCTAAAACCAAAGAACAAAATATAGTTTTTCTTATAAAAGTAAATTTTTGGTCATGGTTTTTGAACACATAATAAAAAATAAACTTGATATTGTTTTATGATATCAATTCCAAATTAGAGATTTTTCCAATACATTAAAACATGAGTCAATTGGAGACTAAAATTTCCTCTTACCACAGGACAAATCCATAATTTATAACAAATGGAGGAAACTTAATCCTCATATGAGTTAGTAATGGGAGATTTAATGCAACAATATATACTTCCATTGATCTGAATCAAGGAAAATCAAAGCCAGTATATTAGAATTACTTTATGGTATATTATACTAATACAGAAAGTATAATGGAACTTGAGTCAAGCACCATTATATCAGAAAGTATAATTGTGTTAGTAATATAAGCACACAGCATTTAGATAATACCTATCTCACCTCTGAAAATATTTCTGGCCATTGTATCATCTGTTCAGATAAAGACAACTGTTGACCCTGGGGAGCATTTGCAGAAAAGGATCCTATTTTCACTTTTAATCCAAGACCCTTTGGTAAATTCCAAAGGTTTAGAATGTCATATTCTGCATCTATTGTCTGTCTCCAATCTAAACTCCTTTTGTCTCTCACTTCAATGTCCTTCAGGAAAGTGTTCAGCTAAAAGAGAAGCATAATTTTATATTACATTGTGCCCAAGGGGCAGATCAAAATGGAGGTTTTGGAATGTGTCTTGTTCTTAATTTCAGTAGTGAACATCAACATTAATGAAGATTCAACTAATGATGACTAAGAGAAAACCTGAGAGTACAGAATACCATTATGCTTCTGAATTATTATTGATCTTTAAGTGAAAACATAGAACCAAGCTGAAGTAAGCAATCAAGGACTACTGATCTATGAAAAGATCAATGTTTTTGAAACCTAGCAAGACTCAGTTGCTTTTAGAACATACTCAGTGCAGCAGTGTGTAAAATAAGGCTGTGATGTCTAGAAATTAATTAAAAGGCATCATTTCTATAAAAACCAGCCATTATTGTTTCACTTAAGTATACCAGCTTTAACTTCACTTGTAACAAATATATAAAGCAATGAGTTTATTAATTTCTACTGTCACCATATGAAGGCTGTACAGCTACATATTGATGACAAGAACTTGAGTTAGACTAAGCATATTTGCTCCTGGTATCTTGCAGACTATTTAACAACATCCTATACTTGAAACTATCTCGAATTCTACTTAAGATTAAAAACACACATAATTCTGTGATTGTGGACATGATAACTGAATTTTATAGTACTTAAGTTAGTGTTCTTGAGAATCTCATACTTCAGAGTGCTGACAATACAATACAGTAGAAATGTTATTACCTGCCACGGAAAGAATACCATCCCTTCGCCATTTTCATATGGTTGCATTTCAAGTTTCTGAAGTCTCATCTCATGGAGGCTGTGTGCCACTGCATACACACCATTGTAAATACTTGTGCTCTCTTCACTCATGGCCACATCAAATATGTGACTAGGTAATACATCCAAAGAAGCATTGGTTTGACATTTGTCCAAAATATGACAATTAATGTCAGCAAAGGAGCACTTGAAGAAGTAATACCACAACTTAGGAAGATAAATGTCTTCTGGGTATTTGTAAGGATTAACTGTTTGAATAAATTTAATAAACTCAACATTCTCTCTACTCTTGTGTTTAAAAATTAGGCTTCCATGGAATGAGTCTAACATGAAATAATCAGCTCTGTCAATAACATGATGGTCAATGTTCATGACCCAGACATTCCATGTCAATAATCTTTGCCCAATATTTCTCATTAGACTTTCTAGAGAATCAGTGTCACCATAAATAATTATTACATTTGTATTATCCATATTTTCCCAGAATTTGGCAAAATGTAAAGTCCATGTTTCCGGAATCATTTTTACAAAAGCTATGCAGATTCCTTTTCTCTCCATCTCCTCTCTAAAGTTTAAAAAAATTTTATTTCCTTTGTGGTCATCTGGGAGGATGAGACCAACCCACAACCACCTAAAATGAACCATCAAGGAAACAATGGCAAGTGAAAGATAGGTATCCTTGGGGGCCATCTGGTAGAGAGAAGAATACTGTCCACGGTCACTCAAGAGAGGATCATAAGGTCCAAAAGTGATCTGAAGCAAATTGGAAAGAAGCAGAAGAATATTAACATCAAACAAAGTTTCATTCATGAAGCAATAGATGATATCAGGAGAACATTTTAAAGGTATATTCCAGTTACTACCTTTTATAGAAATACTTGTTAGGCTTGTAAGCTTCAAGGACTTACTTGGCTTCATTGACTACAACAATCTTTCTCTTGAAACAAGAGAATCTGGATTGAGCACCATGTGTCTGGGCATTGCTTTGGTGTTGGAATAATTGATCAATCACCTTTTCAGATTAACAACATCTATAATATGAGAAAAGAGAACTAATTCTGAGTTCCCACAACCCAAATTTTCTCACCTGTGGAAATTTAAAGAGTTGAAGCAATGTCCCGATTTGGGCAGATGTTTTCCATGATGTTCCTGTGAGTGCAGCAGTGAAATTTCTCTTTTTACAATTGTAATTGGGTAAATACTGTCTCTGCACAAGAGCTGTGAGCCAAATAAAAGCATTATCTAGAGTGTACTTCTCAGTGAATCTGATATTGTAGAAATCAAATCCAAGAGATATGTTGGGTAAAAAGTTGGGGTTCCCATTGATTTCCTCAATGGCATATAGCAGAGCGAGAATATACTGGTAGTTCTTAAAGTTATACCTGTGTAAGTGGCATAAAATCACATAAGAGGAAGATGAAACATACTGCACACACTACATATTCAGTACAGTAAATTTGATATGTCAACTTTGAATCAATAAAACATGTAAATTAATTTCTTCACCACAAATAGATGATCTAGATTCGGTAAATAGGTTTAGGCAAGCTCTTTTACCAGTATGACTCATTATTTATTTATTATCAAAACATATATCATTCATATTTCAGAGGTTAATTCTTTCCACATTCAGTTTTCAAGTCAGGAATAATTTTTCCCCAAATAGCACATCTGTTGGCTTTCAGGGGTCTTCACATATGAAAGACAACTATTTTAGTATCAAACAACCAGTTTTTAAAAACAGTATCTTACTTAAATTATACTCTGAAGTTCACTTTATTGCATGTGGCCATGGTAGCTATTTCTCTGATATAATTTTTAGAGTCTAGCAATATGGATTTACTAGTATCATAGAACAGACATAGAAATGCCTGCTTCTTTATCTGAATAGATGAGATTAAATGAATACAGCACCATGACCTTTATATTTTTATCATTATGTCTATTTATGGTGTTTCCCTGTGTGATTGTTCACATTTGTTTTTCTTAGTATGTACATTTGTATGGAGGTCAGAGAGTATTAATTCAAGACAATAGCACTCCAGGTTGATTCCTAGCTATTCATATTACTTATAACAAAATTTAATTATTTGTTTAGGCATTTATGTATTAATACACCTACACCTTTATGCTTTTCAATCATTTGGTGCTCAGTTGTTTACCTGGTTTACTCAATCGTACACTGTCTATGACTTGACTGTAAGTTGTTGTGTATATCAAGCTGATCTTGAATACAGGAATAGCCACCTGTCTCTTTTTCTAGACTACTTGGAATAAAGTCTTGCATCAGCTATTTGCTTGCTGAATTTCTTTATTTTCTTATTACATATGCCTAGATCTCTACACAGCCAACCTTAGAGATTCTCTTGTTTCTCTTTCATACACTCCATATGGTGACTGGATTATAGGCATGTACTCAAATCCTATTGGGAGGTATGAACTTATTCCTCACCCTTTGCATATTCTACTCTCTGAAACATCTCTTTATCTGTTTAATAATTACCTTTGTCGAAAAAAATGCATTTTACTCTGAAATGCTTCAAATCCACACTGACAAGAGAGTATTACTTAATATCTCTATCAATGTGAGATATCAGAGAAAAAAATTCATTAATGTTTCATTGTATAATTTTTTTCTGGTCCTTCTCTGTCTACCTTTCACTGCCTCTACCCTTTTCCAGGTCCATGATCCCCATCCTTTCCCCTACAATAAACTTCCTTTTATAGCAAAAAAATTTTTTTTCATCTTCCCCAGTCCTTAAAAATTTAGGTCAAGCCGGGCGGTCGTGGCGCACGCCTTTAATCCTAGCACTTGGGAGGCAGAGGCAGGCAGATTTCTGAGTTCGAGGCCAGCCTGGTCTACAGAGTGAGTTCCAGGACAGCCAGAGCTACACAGAGAAACCCTGTCTCGAAAAAAACAAAACAAAAAAATTTAGGTCAAAAGCAGTGGAAAGAAATTAAGAACCAGAGTTTAACAATAACCTCAGGGAAACAATGAATTCTCAAGACAAGAGGGAAGTGGTATTTATGATCTCACATTAAATGTAATCACATACAATGAACTGTGAATATTCAAGTGAATCAAAACACCAGAATGGAAAATGGAGGTCAGTATGAAGTCCAACAGCTATCTAAGATGGAACGCTTCTTAGGGTTTTTTTGCTGTGAGGGGGAGATGAAAAAAAATTTTTTTGCTATCAAAGGAAGTTTATTGTAGGGGAAAGGATGGGGATCATGGACCTGGAAAAGGGTAGAGGCAGTGAAAGGCAGACAAAGAAGGACCAGAAAAAATCATGGCTACTCTCATAAAGGAAAACATTAAAGTGTCTCTAGCTTACCGTTTCAGGGTTTAAGTCTATTATCATCAAGGTTGGAACCATGACACTATACCTGCACAAATGGTTTTTAAAACTTTATCTGAATGTTTTACATCTTAATCCACAGGCAACAAAAGTAACAACTGGAGCATACTGGTTTGACTTGTTCTTCTCAGATGTGTAGACCTAACACCAGAGTGACACACTTCTAACAATTCCATGCCTACTCCAACAATGATACACAACCTCATAGTGATGCACAGTAAGGTCAAAACTTCTATACAGAAGAGTTTTGGGGCCATTTCTGTACAAACCACTACATTCCATTCCTTGATGCTGACAGGAATGTAGCCATAAAATAGTGCAATATGTATTTAGTCCAATTTAATTTCCCATACTCTAAGATAGTCTCAAGGGTTTTTTTTTTCTTTTTTTAAATTCTTTTCAAGACAGGTTTTCTCTATATAGCCCTGGCTGTCCTGGAACTCACTCTGTAGACCAGGCTGGCCTAGCCTCAAGTTTTTTGACTTCCAAACTTCAAATTCTCTTCTGAAATAATGCAACTATGCAATGTAATCCCCTGAAAAGTAAAAATAAAAATGCAGATCACATACTTCCAACAAATAATGGCACAGAATTTATAATACCATTCCAAATTTGAGGAAATAAAAGAACATCGCCAGGAAATACTGTAAAAAAGCAAGATCAAAATCAAGATCAAACTCTGCAACTCCATATCTGATTTCAAAATGTTCTTTACATCTCCATTTCCTTTCATCTCTATTGACTTAAAACACTTTTTTTCTATTGGGTTTTTTCCATTCCTTGTTATCAGTGTCCCTGGGCAGTTAAACTACAGTTCTAGCATCTTCAACATCATGAGATAATACAGGATTTTCCTTTGGAGTTTGACATAATGACTCCTCTAGGTCTCCATGCACAGACATCCCTGATATACTGGCCTTAACAGATGTCCTTAGTCACAGAGAAAGATACTATAACCCCTTTCTTCAGTCCTTGACTCTTAATACCAGAACTGCTTTGCTGACCCTGCCAAGTTATGTTCCATGCTATGGTACTAGCATTGATCCCTTCTACAATTAAATATTGACCAGTTTTGTATTCATGATGTTTTTCTTTACTTTCTAAATTTGGATATCCTGAAACTCTGTCTGTAGACAAGGTTAATGTCCTCACACTCCTTTTCACAAATAGGAAGAATAGCCGGGTAGAATTTTGCCTAGAGATTTTCACTACCTTTATTTCATTTAGCTACAAGCTTTCCTTTAATATTTGTGTGTTTGAACACAGGAATTAGGTCAGTGGTAGATTTTAGTACTATTTTTTCCTCAATTTGTGCATTGTATATTTTTGTTTCTCATCTTTGTACTTTTCTTTATATATCTTCATATATTTAAGTACTAATGACCACATTCCAGTGTCAATAAGAAACTATGTTGAGATTTACTTTGCCAATGGAATAAATTCATAGCCCTACACATTATCTTCAGGATCTCTTATTGACCTATGTCAAAAATATAGCATCATTCTTTCCCAAGATATCTAAAGAGAAATCTATAGGAAACAATAATATTCATATCCTCTGTGTCCACTTGAGCCAAGATTTCAGAGGTCAACAACTTTTTCCACATTTTTCGTCGGTTGGCTCATTAAGTAGCACTTAAAGTATCCTACTGCTTTCCTAAAAAATGTTCTAAAGTCAGTTTTCCTCTAAAGACAAAAAATTACCCTTCAAAGGAATGACTCTTTCTCTAATATCAACTTCTCTCTTCCTTGTATTGGTGCATGTGTAGACCTCCAATGACCATAACAAGTCTTATGAAGGAAAACTTACAGTTTCAGAGATCTTCATTTCATCATGGTGGGAAGCATTGCAGTGTGCAGGCAGAAATGGTCTTGGACAAGGACCTGAGAGTTCTACCTTTTTATTCACAAGCAGCAGAAGTGAAGACCCTGGGCAAAATTGAGCTTCTTAGAGTTCTAAACCACTCTTGCATTGGGACACACTAACTCTACCAAGCCCACAGCTACTCCAACAAGGCCACTAAGTATAAACTAGGCACTCACACACATGAGTCTATGGGGTACATTTCTACTAAAAGCACAAAAATATTTCTATTTGATAACTTCTGGAAGAAGAGTCTGATTTCTTCAATACCGTGATTTCTTCTACACAGTCATAGTTTGGGATAGCTCCACCCTCAACAGTACAAAATCAACACAAAATGAACTTGATTGATAATTGTAATAAAATTTCTCAGGAGGGGATTCTCTGAGATGTGATTTGATGATGTTGTAAGATTTTGCTAAGTTACCTTCCTAGAAATAGCAATGATTATTTGTCAATGAACTAAATGTATCCTTAACTTCATGCATAGGACAAGAAAGCATAGAAGGAACTTGAACATGTATAATAGAGAAAACACAGTTTTTATTTGAAGCAAGACTTGTAACTCTAAAAGTTGTGGCTAAATTATAAAATAGCTATAAATCAGTAACACACATATTTTAAAAAGGGCTTGTCTTTTGTGTTTTTAAAAGACAATAACTACTGTCATTAGCTCCATTTGTTATCCAAAGATTTCTTGTTTGAGGAAAATCATTTTAAGATCTTAATGATTAAGGTAACCTGTTTGAGAAGAAGTCATGAGGAAATATTTTTGTGGAGGTTCAGTCCTGTGATACCAGGGGTTGCCTGATTCAACTGTTGGAAAATTTTCCATTGAGAAATGGATTGGTTGTCTGAAGCTGTTGAATTACCTCTATTGTTTGAGAGGCTGAGATAGGTTGCTCACACAGTTTCCCTGGTTTGATAAGATTCCTGTATTACTAGGGGTTACAGTTGCACCAGATAAGGCTGGGCTGTTCTTATAAAAGCTAGTTTGGAATTCTTTATACAAGTGGTACTCTTTCAGAACAGGAGGATGCCTGGTTTGATTTCTGCTTTGTGTGGGGCCAGGAGTATTAAAATTTATATCACCTCCTGACATTCTGTGACATTCTTTGTTGATATGTCCAAGCTTGTTACTTCAATAAAATTGTAAGCCAAGTCTGATTAATTAAATTGTTTCTGTCCTTGATTAGTAATATTTTGGATAGTGTTCTGGCCTTGTGAGGTTGTTGTAGTGGATACACCTTGAAAATATGAAGTAGCAATCTCAGCACATGATTTAAATACATTTCCAGATTTTTAATTGTCCTTAGAAGAGATTGACAAGTGGGTGTAGCATTCTCAAAGGCCAGATGTTTTTAACAATATCTTTTTCTTCAGAGCCTCTATCATCAGAGCAACAGATTATCCAAAATATTTTTCTGCATTTGCTATTATATTAGCAAGCTTTTTGGTGTTTATATCACTACTGTGCAAGCATGTCCATGATTCTAGATTTGAAGCTGCTATTTTTACTATAACTTCTTGGTCATTTTTCTGGTGAGTTGTTTCTTCATACAATTCCCCCACACCCATAAATATTTCATATGCTAACTCTTTCAATCTCTTCTTTTCCTTCAGATATGTTAGATAATTCTTCAGATATGTTAGATAATTCTTTTTGAGCCAACTGTGCATATATATATATATATATATATATATATATATATATATATATATATATATAATTCCTCCTTAGGTAGGTAGGCTATGATGATTTTAATCTAAACCTGAAAAGTCACAAGCAATTTAAGTGGCAATAGTTTCATTAGAGATCCTTATTCAATTTGTTATTCTCCATTCTCACTAGGAAACAGCCTACCAATTTATCATGTTGTGGAGTTTGGAGTACACCAGCAGCAGATCACATAGAACCATTTGTTTTCTTTATATATTTTTCAGGGAGTTTTATGGAATGTTTTATATTTAAAAGCTTCAGTATAGGGCACTTATATTTGCTATATTTTGTTAGTTTCTTTTCTGAGTCAGTTTTCTCTTCAGAGGTTCAGAGGTTGATTTTTCCATTTCTGATTTAACACTAGCCTCTCCTAATCTACTTTTTTCAGACTTTTTTTTGTCTAGGAATAAACATTATTCTTAGATCCTGATCGATACAGTAGTAGTTGATTACCCTCACAAGAAAGTGAATCTATTGTCTCCTGAGTACATATGACTTTTTAGTCATCAGCTATTGCCTTTCTAAGCACAGTCTAAATAGCAGACAGTATAAAGGGCATGCCTAATCCTCTATTCTCTGTAATTCAGTTGTTAATATCTAACCTTGTTTTCTCCCATGCATCCATATCTAAAGTTCTCCTTTCTGGAAACCGAGGACTGACAGTTTGTACAAACTGAAGAAAGTCAGTCAGCTGGCTAGTGCTAAACTTAATGCCCTTTTCTTTAAGAATATGCTTAACAACATCTGTAAAGAACTCTCAGTCAGTAGAATCACTTTGTCTCATGTAGAGAGACACACATGAAACAGATAGAAGCCAGAGGTGATGGTTCCTGATCTAAGGTTGATGATGGCAGCTCCCAAAAGAACTACTGGGAGAACTGCCTGGTGACAGCAGGCAACTAAAGTCAAAGGATGGCTCCTATCCTTCTCTTGGCAGTGATGGTACTCAAAAAACCAAACCAAGTATTGATGACTCCTACTATTAGCCAATACTGAATGGAGCAGGCATTTTCAAGATCAATATGTTTCCATGTATAAATATTATAAACTCAAATAACTACATAATAAAATTTAAATTTACATATGATTTTTGAGTTTGCCATACTTGAGGAATTAAGTAACAATTGCTACTAATAGAGCAGAGGAACTCAAATTCTACAGTCATAGAACAATGATCAGAGGCAACAACAACAGCAAAATCACAGATTTGATCATTTTCTTTTGCACACATAATTTTTAAAGCACATGCTTTATAATAAATATATTTTGAAAATTAAATCTCTTTTTATAATTTCCTTTCTTAAGAATATAGCATGATTGCCTCATTTCCCTCTTCCATTCTTTATGCAAATTCTTACACACTTCCTTTCTCATTTTAATTTCATGGATTCAACTTTTATTAATTGCCAAGGAGGACTTAAACTTACACAGCACACACACACACACACACACACACACACACACACACACAATTGCAGGTAACGAAATAATGCTGTGAATTAGATTACCCTGGTGTAATATTCTTCCACAGAAAGGAATAGAATTTTCCCCAGTAAAGATTTTACATAAAATCACTCTACACCTGCCTTATTACTTATGGAATGTGAATATTTTAGTTGATTGCACACATCCACTTCTATAAGATGAATAGTAAAATAATCCTTACAATGCTGACCAAAATGACTGTAAGTCCTTACTACAGTAAGAATTTGCCAAACAAACTCAGGCCAGAAACCTGCAGTATAGGTTATGAGTTGCTTTTGTTTGTATTTTTTAAATATGATTAAATATACCCCTGATGTTTATCTTCCTTAAAATACACACAGATAAAAAGAGAGTTCACAAAGTGACATTATTACCAAGGAAAAGTGCAAAAGGGATGAATGAAGGCCAGTGGTTACAATAGGTAGACAGTAAGGACAAACTTTTGTAGTTAATTCAAATAAAAATAAGTCCATGAATGAATTGTGTTTGCATTCAAAATCAGTCAGTGATTTTGTACTGAAAACCTGCATTGCTGAAATTCAAATAAAGAATTTGATCATTTATAAAGCCAAGTCTGAATCATAGTATAATTAAGAATGTAGTCATATTCACTGCTAGTATACATGAGTGGAGACATAGTAGAAAGAATTCAGAATGGCATTATCTACATGAGAAGTTTTCTAGAAAATTGCATGTCTTTTAATATGTAAAATTGCACAATGGTACACAGCCTCAGTAAAATAATAAAGTCTTCAAGCTATGAAGACTATGAAGAGTAAAATGAATAGTTATTTGATGAAATTAATTTTGATGTATAGGATCCAACCTATATTTTACTTGATGTGAAGGAAAATAATTCACACTCATAAGCCCTTAGAGAAAATTATCAGTATGAAATGGACAGATTCAAAATATGTCAACCAAAAATTGAACATATTGGCCAATGGTATGTATGACTTATATATTTCAGGATCCTAGTGTTGGACCCGGGGC
>JADRCC010574103.1:0-14251 GCA_019843855.1 Hylomyscus alleni | reverse complement strand
AAAAAAAAAAAAAATCAAACCAAAGAAAGCCCAAATGAAATAGAACAAAGGGTTTAGATTTGATCTTTAGTATGTCCCTTCTATCCTGACCTTCTGTGACTCTGTCGATGGGACAGAGCACCACACAAAAAGTCTCCATCTTTCTGATCCACATTTTAGCATGTTTTCATGAAAGAATAAATCTCTCACAGTTAGTGGTTGATACCAGGCTTTCTCAATGGCTGAGCTATGATACACCACAGTTCCTGTCAATACACTGTAGGATGTTTACCAGTGACCTGGACTCTACACGATAGATGCTCGTAATAATCCTCCAGTGTCATGCCAATAACCAAAAATGTCTCCGGACATCTCCAAATATCCCGCCCTCCCCCAGTGAGTAAAATTGTCCTGTCTGTTGAGTCAATAATTTAGGGACCCTCTGCATGGTATCTGTGCCTTTGCTTCTATGAGCATGATGCTGCTTAAGCCCCACTGAACAACACTTTTAGATTCCAAGGCATGTTCCATAAAGCAGTGGGAGCTACACTAGGCCACCAGACTGATTGATTGACCAGTAACTGACTTACGGGTCATTTTCTGACCATAAACAGACAATGCCAAACAATAGCTTTCAAGAACTCTGCTGCCCAGCTGATCTACGCGTCGCTTCTTATGAAACATATTAAACCTGTTACTGATGTTCCAACTTTATATTCAACCAATATATATTGAGGTTTTATCGAGCACTGTGTAGTAAAGCAGAGGTGCCGGGAAGAAGGCAGCTGTGCAACCTGCCCCTAAGAGGTCCCAGCATGCAGGGTGTCCCGCTAGGTGCTGTCAAGCACTTGGTGGCTGTGATGAATGGCCATGAATATGATGAATTGGATCCTTCAAATAGGCTCCAATTTAGTAAGGATGATGAGATGAGGGACACACATAAGCAAGTCTAATGGAAGACGAGAGGGAGATACCTTCTGGTTGGGGAAAACTCAAACCCCATTACCGGTGCATTTGAAATGGATAAAGAGAAGGCTTAACGTTACTTTGTGCCCAGCTTAGAGATGGGAAGATTTCAGAAGGTTAGAGAAGTCACTTGAGGTTCTCTAGGTTGTAGAATGCATTAGGTGGAGACATGGCAGGAGAGGGCTTGAGCCCAGGTACACCTTTTTGGACACAGCCACACCATGGACTTGTGTATTTTCCCATCCTGATCCCAAAAGATATTGGGAGGTTTCTCAAAAACAGACAGAAGTTAGAGAAATAGAGACCAAGGTAGCCATCTTCAGGTATGTTCAGGTAGACTTTGAAGAATCCAGGCAAAGCAGATAAGTACCACAGTGAAGAATGGAGGAGGGAGGGAGACAGAGAGAGAAAGAAAGAGAGAGAATGAATAGGAATATGGGGCCATAGACAGAGAGTTGAACTCAATTTGAAAGAAAAATTCAGTGGTCAAATCCAAATGAGCTGCACAGAGGATGATGTCCTTTGATTTAACTCCTGAGTCCGTGGAGGACCTAATATACCTCTACACAAAAATCGTTAACTGAAGCTGCCTCAATACCTTTTTGCCTTTAGTCAAGGTTTTCTCCTACAATTTGCTTGTGAAACATGACTGACCCTTAAGGACTTTACCCATCCCCAGAGGCAGAAATCTCTGCAGAGTGTGACAGGTCTCACTACCAAATGAGGTACATCCCAGAGCTCTTTACACGCTGGGTCAAGAAGAGGCAAGCGTTCTCAGTACACATTGTCCATAATCCAAGCCCAGGTTTCCACACCCCGCTTTCATCTCCCTTCTCTGACCTCTCCCCCTATGATTTGTGATTTGCTCATAAATAATACAAAATTTGAGAGCAATTTCATCTTGTTCCATCAAAAGAATTTTTGTGGGAGTGGAGTTTTTTTTTTTTTTTTTTTTTTTTTTGCTAATGGTCTTAAACTATCTTGAAAGACTAGTTGTGTCTAGCCACAAATGCCTTAATGTTCAAAAATAAAAGTACCCAAGAACCCTATTAGTGTGTGTGGGTCTTGAAAGTGTACTAAGGAACTTTAGAGTAGATTCTATGGTTGGGGCATTATTACCTATCAATCCTTGAGAATTAAACCTTTGGGAAACAAGGTTTTTACTTTATGGGCTCCTCGAGTCACCATAACTACCAAATTTCTATTGGAAAAAAATTAGAGCAATTAGTCAAAGCATGAATGTCCATGTCAACGCTAGACCAGAGACTTACTGAGGTTAGAGAGAGGGAGCTATATCTCTCAATCCACCCCGTGTGGTGAGATACAGAACTGCCAGTGTGGTGCTGTTATGTAGCAGTTTATACAACATATATGGATTTGGCAAGCTGGCTATAGGACCTTTGGTAGCTTAAAAAGGGTCCTTGTAGGGATATTGATTGGGCAGAAAAGGGCAGATACTGCAGAGTAGGGGTTTTGTGTGTAAGGCTTTGTGTATCATGGTGGGTTTGTTTTGAGAGCTGGTTACCTAACACATAACAGCACATGATCTGGTCCTGAGATGATGTTCTTCATCTGGACTTTAGAAGCGTCTACTTTTGGGAAACAACAGCAAATCTTAAGCAAGTATTTTAGGACCAGTTGAGTTGGAAATTTTTTAAAATCTGAAAGGCTGTACTCCATGTAATTTTGTAATGTCTTAAACAGACTAAAGTAGAAACCATTCCAATTTCCCAAGTCCACAACATGCTTATATTGTAGATCATATCCACATTAAAAAACATTCTAAACTTTATTGTGTCTTAAACTCTTTTCATCCAGCCTTCTGTCTTTAGTGTCAATGATACTCTAATGCTTCTTCATTGGTATCAATTCTTTGATGTCCAATGTACTTTCCCAGGGACTAAAGGATGCACGACATGACTATGAGCAAGCCCAGGGTGTCTAATATTCCTCTTATGGAAGGAGTGGGAGGGAATAACACAGGATATCTGGATGTGGCTATGATTTCTTGTTAATATAATATGCGGGGTCCGTGTCTATAGGAATTGATGGATTAGAGCTAAGATTACTCACTGAAATTAGTTTGCTTTTCTCTTATGATAAACACCATGATCAAAAGCAACTTGGGGAGGAAAAGGCTTATTTCATCTCATAGCTTTCTGTCCATCCTGAAGGAAAGACAGAACAGGACTTCAAGGCAGGGACCTGAAGACAAGAACCTCAACAGAAGTTATGAGGGATTTCTTCTTACTGGCTTGTCTCCCATGGGTCTTTTATCTTGCTTTTCTATACAACTCTGGACCACCTTTCCAAGGGTGGCACCAACTCCAGTGTGCTTGGCCCTACCACAGCAATTAATAATCAAAAAGATGCCCCATATATTTGCCTTCTAACCCATGTAATGGAGGCATTTTTTAAAAAGTTGAGGGTCTCTCTTCCCATATGACTCTAGTTTTTGTCAAGGTGACACAAATCTAACCAGAACATTTATTTAATGGCAACAGAATGAGAAGGATGGATCAAGGTAAAGTTGAGTAAGGTGTAGACCTAGGTATGTGTGTATTGTAGGGAGTTCAGCCTGGGTAATTATGACCATGAAGAGCAGGCAATGATAGTTTTTTAATGAAACATATCTCTCTCTCTCTCTCTCTCTCTCTCTCTCTCTCTCTCTCTCTCTCTCTGTATGTGTGTGTGTATGTGTGAAAATAATTTTCCACTTTTGTCAATTGTGAACATGTATATGCTGAGGCTGGTTGAAAGGAACTGTTAGGTTTTCTATGTGAAAGGCCCACACAGGCTCTTGTCCCAAGCTCATGGCATTGTTCTGAAAGGCTTCTGAAACTATTGGAGGTACAACCTTGCTGGAAGAACTAGGTATTCAGGAGCCTGACTTTAAAGGTGGTATCTGGTCCCAGAACCCTACTTCAATCTCTGTTTTGCTGATCATTATGAAGAGAGCATCCTCTCTTTCACATGGTCTCACTACCATGACGACCTGCCTCTCCATGGCCCAGAATCAATACAGCCAGTGACTAGGCAGCTGTAGTTGCTGGCCAACAACTAGCAGACTAATGTGACATCAGACCTTCAAATACAAGGAAATAAATTCAGCCAATAGCCAGCCGTCTTAGAAGATGATTCCAAGTGAAGGCTTGTGGGGACCAGGGACTATGAGGTAGCTTTGTGTCAAGCCAAAATGAGAATAAGAACATATTATATGGCAAGAGGAAATTAATATAAAGAGATAGAGATGAGGATGGCAAGATTCACAGTACCAGAAAACTTATATGTTAGTGTCTAAGAAAGATAAGATACACTTGTAACTATAATACCAATCTATGCATATAAATTTGCATCTGCAAATGGCATAGGAGAGATAAAAATGGCCATATAGTTAGAGAACTGTTACAAGCACACACACACACACACACACATGTACACACATGAAAATAATAAAAATAAAAATTTAAAATCAGCTGTACCTTTATATATGAGGAATGAACAATCTGAAAATAGCGATAAAAAAACAAACTAAATCAACACAGTTCAAAGTCATGAACTACTTAAGAGTAAAACGAACAAAATAACAATCATTGTATTAAGGAAACTATAAACATTATTTAACATCTGAATCAACAGAAATCTATACCATATTCATGGATTAGAAGACTTATTGTTACCAGGCGATACTATCCAAAACAGTTTAAAATTGCAACAAAATTGTATCAAAATTCAGGTCACTACTCATGAAAATTCATGAACGATCCTGAAATTTATTTGGAAACTCAAGAGACTAGCATAGTAAAAGTAATTCTGAGAAAAGAGAATTTTGTGGACATTTCAAAACATACTCTGAAGTGACAATAATCACGACATCGTGGTACTAACACAAGGACACACACAGAGAAGATGAAATTCGGAGTTCAGACACTTTCATGCTTTGCAACCAACTAATTTTTACTTTGGGTGCCAAGGTCGTCCAATAGTTAAAGAACAGTTTCTTCGCAAATGATGCCGAATTTTTAAAAATTGATGATAGAGATGAATAAATAGTTTTCCTTTGAAAGATTTTTAGAAGTGGCCAACAATTGCCTGGAAAATTTTTCATTAGTCACTAAGAAAGCAGAAATCAGTACCCTAACAAGGTATCATTACCTATTGATTAGTTATCATTGTGTATTACAATGACCAAAACCTGAAAGTCCAAAAATAACGAACATTAGTAGGGATGTGGAGAAAAGAGATTTCTGGAGGTGGGATTGTAAAAATGATACAACTACAACGAAGAAAGAGCTTAGCAGTTATTCAAAAGGTGAACGGCAGAATTACTACATGATTTTGTGACACTATCGGTAACTGATCAAGAGAGACGAATGTCTGTGAGTATGGGTTCCTATGGACGAGACAGGTGATAGAAAGCTGCTCATGGGACTCTTCATTATCTGTCTTGTCACTTGTCCCAACATAGCTCAAGTTTCCACCAACGCCAGTGAATCTAAGGGTAACATTGGGACTGGGGACTTCACGCTGGCAGCTTCTCCACCCACCCTGCCCAGCCTTCCGCTGAGCAGATTCTAGAATGAAGCAGATACAATGTGGGGGGAAAGAGCTCATCGAGTAGCTTCTGAGACCAATCTGCAGTATGGCTGCTTTGTTTAAAGCAATTTGAACAGTCACACAGTGTCTGTATGGCAAGAGCCTAGGTAGTCCTCTTCAGCCTTCAGCTGTACCCTCCTCTCTTCTTCAGCCCTTTGACTCAGTGTAACTTGGACATTCATCGTGTTCCCTGAGCAAAGCTTCAGTCTTCATCAAACCATGAGCACATTACAAATACCCTGCCATGAAATTCTCATAGCGAGTCACCATGTCGATATTGCTATTATCTTCCTTTTATAGATGAGTACACAGAGGCCCAGACTTTTCACTTGCTAAGATCTTCGAACAAGTTAAGCGATGAAACTGTAATTTTTATCCAAGCCTATTTGCTAAGTGTAAGCTCTTGACTTTCATATCCTTGCAGGATCATCTATCAATACCGAGTTTGTACCAACTGCAAAATGAAAATAGAAAAAGGCCCTTTGTTAAAAAAATATATTAAAGAATTTCAAAGGAGAGAGAGCTGATATCGAACAAAGAGAAAAAGATCTGCTCCCCTGCCCAGATCACCCAGCTTTGCTACAGCTCCTAATGGCAAGAACTTTTTTGGAAAGATGAACTCATTCTACAGGGTCTGATATGTCTTCTCTGCAGAGCCAATACAAGGCTGGAGTGTGGTCCTAGAATATGATTGTAATAAGTGTCTTCAGTTATTCTTTGTCAAGCAAACTGGAGTGATTAATGAGCTAGGTGGCCTGATTGTTTTGGAAGGCCCACTGTGTGCTTATCTCTATTCTAGGCACTAAGGATGCAAGAGCACGCATGCGTGCATGTGTGTGTGTGTGTACATGTGTGTGTGCATGTGTGTGTGTGTGTATGTTGTGTGTGTGCGTGTGTGTGTATGTGTGTGTGTAAATGAAGGTTGCTGGCTTTGGGAGTAGTGATGCCATTCAAGTCCATGCATTCTGAAGATATCTTCAAATTTGGTCCCTCTGACCCCTCCAAAACCAGGAACCCGCTCCTTTACTCTCTCTCTCTCTCTCTCTCTCTCTCTCTCTCTCAAGTCAGCACTGCCTGGATTTTAAAGCATGGTGTAATGTATTCAGAGGAAGTCTGGTGAGAAGAAGTGGGAACTAGGCCGCAGGATTCTAATCCTGAATATTCAGGGAAGGCAGTGCGTCCTATTCAGCAAGGCTGATCAATAGAGGGTGCATTCAGACTCTAAATGTGGGCATTATGTACAGATACAAAATATACAATGCCCCCAAAATGGGGAGAGACATTTCTGATTGAATTTTTTTGTTTGGGTTTATAAAAATAACTTGTGCTGCATCAATTACTTTCATTGCCATGGATACAGGCAATGCTTTATTATGTAACTCTACAGCTGTGCTGGGTTTTAATATAAAACCCGGATTTTTTCATCTATTTCTCTTTCATAGTTACTGAACTGAGATAATGGCGTCTTTTACCTATGAATGTATTCAATTCCCTCTTTTTCCTCCCTCACCATCCTGGAAACTATTATTGATTAGAATTTCATTTTGTGGCTTTTGTAATAAAACCTTCAGTAAATGTTACCGTTGGAGGCAGCAGGGTGGAGCGGGAGAAGGTCATTCTTTATGTATATTGTGTATAAATATGTATGCATAGAGAATGGAGTGTGTGTGTGTGTGTGTGTGTGTGTGTGTGTGTGTGTGTGTGTGTGAGTGAGTGTGTGTAAACTTGGGCATGCATTCTCACAGGCTTAAACAAGTAGTGCCCAGGCATTGTGTTGACTTTCAATTTGCTCTAGGGAAGCTTTCTATTTGAAATATTCCTCTATCTGGTTTTTGAAGAAAAGATACCCTCCTCTTTTCAGAACAGAACTGCATCTCTGCATCCTGAAATCTGCAATTCGGTGCCATTGTTTTTATTTTCCTCTTGATGCTCAGAGTTGGTTGATATCATGCAATTTCCCACCCTCCTACTCTGTCGGAATAGAAATGCTCTCCTGCCCTGCTAGCGGTGATTGGAGCTGAGTGTGATGAGAAAAAGGAAGAGAGGATGTGGCATGCACATTTGAGAGAGGCCTAAGGAGAACGGAGCTGGGTGGGATTTGAGGTGCTACCAGTAGGTATTGTGCCTCTGAAAACGATCAGCCCTTAGGAATTCTCCCACTAACATTCAAATCATGTGAGAGTCTGGAGAAGTGGCTCAGTGGATAAGAATACTGTGTAGAGGACCTGGGTTCATTTCCCAGCATCCATATTACAGCTAACAAACTTTTGTAACACTAGTTCCAGGGTTTCCCATTTCCCTCTTCTGCCCCTTTGGGCACAAGACACTTATGCAGTGCACAGACATAATTGCAATTGGAAATAAATATTTAAAAACATCCTTTGCTCAGACAAGCTAATACTAGAGCCAGGAAGATATTCAAGGTCAAGCAGTTCCTTAAGACTCCATGTGAAGAGTTACACACATGTATGGATTTGATTTTTTTTTTTTTTTTTTGAGTAGATCTGTTTGTCAGGAAGACTTGGAGGACAAGAACACGATGAATAACCACTTCTATAGAGGTCACTGTCCCTTTTGATGAGAGAAACTAGCAAAGAAGAACTGTTGAGATGCTTGCCCCACTCATCATCATCCTGGCCACAATGGGTAAGCGATGGCTACCTGATCCAAGCTGGGCCAAAGAGAATCCTACTCCGGGAACTTTCCAGATCTATTGGAAAGGGAGACAATGCTCCTGCTCACATCCATCTCTGCTGGATGGTGTGAGGGTTCAGCCATGAATGTGCCATGTGCCATAACCCCTCTGCCACAGGAGAGACTCAAGCCACCATCCAGATGAAAGCAGCAGTGAGCATGACATCATAAGAGAACACATGATGTTCACAGAACATCCTAGCTATGGATCCTCCTTGGGTGAGCTCTGTTCCTGTCATGTTTAAATATGAATACTCAAGTCAACCAATGGGCCTTCTCGACACAAGGTAATTCTGCTGGAAGTGAGGGTGTGGCACATGCTGCCATCTCTGTCTTGCCTTAGTCTGGACAACATCATCTCGGCTCAACCTTACAGTTTTGTTTAGTACAAGTCTCCCTGCAGCCTCCAGCTTAGATCAGCATCACCAGGTAAGATGAGGCCTGCTGTCAGCCCCTGATCGTGGTCCTCGAATAGACTGTGTTTGTGTCATAAGATGGGGATCAAAGTCCTAAGTAATTGTCGCGCCCACCCTCGACCAGCAAGGACGACGCAACACTCGGGCTCTTCTTCAGACAGTTTAATCCAGCTTCTTGAACAACAATCTTCTTCGGACCCTGAGCAGAGCCCCAAGGCTAAATACCCTAGGAGGGGGTCAGAAGCCCTCGCCATCTTTAGGGCGCGGTGCCGCAGCTCTCTACAAGTAATCACAGCGGGAGGATAATGATGCAATGACATGTTGCTAAGGGAGGGACAAGCAGTATAACAAAAACAAGAACTTCTGACTTAGGAGAAAGCACGGCTGCTTCTATGTCTTTGCTGTTATTAGAAGCAGAGATGAGTAGGGTTATCAATGATCACGCTAATTAATTTTTCCCAAGTGTCTCAGGATTTGAGGCTACACAGAAAGTCTAGGAGCCAATGCAGGACAAAGAGTAAGTCAGTCTTTGCTACTTTTTGCTCCACAGAATTTAGGAAATTGGGAATATAACAACTCGGTGTCCAGGGAATCAGGATTAAACAAAACAAAACAAAACAAACAAAGAAACAAAACCAACCAAATAAAAAGGATCACACACTGAAGACTAAGTGCAGAAAGGCTGCAGATGAGAGCATTGACACTCCTGATAGGACGCTTGTGCAGAAATGGGCAACCCTTTACGAAATCATGACTCCATCCAAGCTGAGGACACATGAGGCAGAGCTGCTAGCCTGAGTCCCGCAGCCCCAGCAAAGCTGCTTCAGAAACCCATAGAATTGGTAGGGCTCTTGAGTACTCATGGTCCAGCCAATGGTCTCAAATCACGGGCAGAGCAGGTTTCCTGACCGACAGTGGCTCCTGGACCAATCAAAACTCTTCCCAAGACTCCACCCTCTTTATCCTTCCTGGCGTCTACGTTTACAAGTCACACTCCTGCTCAGTTGTGGCTTCCTGAGTCAGAGCTGGATGCTTCACCTAAGCTAGGCCAATCAGGTTTTTGTTTTGTTTTTTGGTTTTTGTCCCACATTTAGTATTAAATAGCTGCATCTCTGGTAGTTGTCCTTGGACCTTGCCATCCACTTATATAGGAGGGATAAGAGCTCAAGGCTGGGGTCCAGCAGAGGTATTATTTAGGAGAAAAGGGGTGTGTACGTTGGCGGGGGCACAGGCTGTACCTTCTCAAGGTAAATCCCCTTTAGTTTCAGCTAGTCTATTTTGGCACATGTGGAATTGGCACCTCCGAGGTACACAAGCCGACTTAGACTGTATGAGTGATAGTGTTAAATAGTTTGGGGGCCTAGCCTTTTAAAACATCTCCATTGAGTGCCTCCCTGAGCAATTTCCTTTGATTATCTTCGTTTGTTTAGTGCCTTAGAGCTGGCAATTCCTTTTTCAACAAAGAGAAGTTAGAACTTAGGTCTTAGCAGTCAACATTGCTGAGCTAGAATTTTAATAATATTAATTTTGCATTTAATTTTAATGTACTTTCTAGTGGTGAGTGAATCTGACTTGTCACCCAGAGAAACCATGAAAGTTATTAAAATGTTGTTTACAACCATGTTGTTTTAGCCCATGTCAGCTAATTGAATAGATGGGGCATTGACTTAGAGATCCATTTAGAAAGATGCCAGAAAAGTGCTAAGGATGAAGAGAGGAGAGCGAGGCCACTTAGAACCAGCGCTGAGGGGCACTGATCTGCCGCTAAGGTGGGGAGAAAGAGAAAGGAGGGAGAAGGAGCAGATCAGAGGAGAGAAGAAGAAGGGGAGGCAGAGACAAGAGAAAGAACAAGAATACAAACCAATGTCCAAGAATCAGGGCCACCTGGAAGGAGACGGAGCCATGGCAGAGAGCTGGACCCCAAGAAAACATACCACAGAAAAATACAAACCAAGGGAGAGACATGTTCACAAGTGCTTCACTTTCTCTCCTTGTCTCATTGTCTGGACCATCACTGGGCATTCGACACTCCTTTCCAGAGTCAGCTGCTAGGAAGCATGGGAACCATCTTTTGCAGAGAGGCCAGTCCCCTTAATTACAGAGGTCAGGGTAAGGGAAGGCAGGGGGTCTAAGAACAAGTCGGGCGGGAAGTGGCCAGTAGTGTGGTTCAGTGACACAGGAAAGCCAAGGCTGGCCATAGAACCTCTCCTATATCTTGATTCAGAATAAAGCACAGGAACAACATGTGGGATTTTTCAAAGGTGACTGATATCCCTGAATGGTGGGATGTCTTCATTCTGTCCAGAGAGCTACTCTCCTGATAGCCAACAGGACTTGTGTTAGTAGCAAATGACTCAATTTTCTGAAATATCCATGGTAAAAAAAAAAAAAAAAAACTTCGGGGCAGAGATGGATGAAGATGTTGTTGATTGTGTCATTAGGTAGCTGTCTCTCTGTCTACCTTTCACATCTGCTCTCCTGAACTTATCAAGGAGATGCTCTTCAGAGAAGGTCATTGGAGTTGTTGGTGGCTCAAGGCTCGCATTTATTGGCCGAGTAATCCCAGCGGAACCCAGCATTACTTTCTCAGGAGCTCCAAATGAAGTTCAAAGCTGAGTTTCATTGTCCGGTCTTGGTTTAACTATCTATTGCTAACGACCAGTGGAGCAAAGTGGAATGTTCTCCTTGCTCAGAGCTGTTTGCATGTTCACTTTGATGGAGCCAGGCTAGGGAACTAGGGTACATGAGTGAGTTTAATTTGAATGGGAAGACAGTTTGTCCTAAGAGAAATAAAGCTCTTTTCTCAAAAGAGGAGATGATAGGCAGGTGAAATACTAGGCGGGTTTTCTAACATGCCTGTTGCCAGATACCTTTATTCACAACCACCTTCCCAGTTTCCTGTGATCACGACCACCCACACTGATTCCCCGGGCTCCACATATTGCCACATTCATCCATACATCCAGCGAAGTCCAGCTTTCTGATGTCAGCCTAATGAGCAGCCGGGACATGTTTGTGGAGTAGAATTAGATATGAACAGTAACACCAGACATTTATTTCAAGGGTACACCTGGCATTTCCCATAATTGAGACCTCCACTATATCTCTCTTTCCCCACGGAGGGTGGTGGGCAGAGGAGGCCGTTAGCTCTGCTCCAAATGCAGCCTGCCCACACTCCCATATCTTTCCCCTGCTGCCTGATCTCTTGGGGACCTTAGCCAAACCAGCTGAGAGCTCATATCCATTTGCTACAAATGAGAAAGCTGGCATTTCCCTTCAGTTGGCCCGAGGCACAGTCTTACCAATTTGAATTGCACAGCAGCAGCGTTTCTTCTGTTAGATGTTTGAGGATAATCTGACTCTTCAGATATTTCGCATCCTTTGGGTTTACAAGAGAAAACACATCTGAGAGGCCTGTATTGGAATACAAGACCCTTCTAGAAAGTACCTTTAACGTCATACTGCCAAACCCAGGTTTTTCAATTACTCCACACAAATTAACTTCAGACTCTGCCTCTGTATAACGCCATCATAACAGCCTGCTTTAGTCACTGGCTTCTAAACTAGCCTCCTACCAAGCAAGACCATTATGGAGCCTGTTTATAACAGTGCCATTAAAAATGAAGAGCTGTCAAGAATCCCTTATAACGATGTTGGAAACTGTGTCCGCAAAGATTTTTTAATGACTGGATGGTTTTTAAAAAGGCAATGGAACACTTTTAATGAACTATAATGTAATAAATCAATCACACTCCCCTGCCTTGACTGCACCATCTTCATATTTATTGCAGCTTATAGAAAAACCGCAGCTAATCCTTTCCCACTCCCACCCCCACATCCCTGCAGAGTTCAAGGAGACACTGAGGTACAGTGAATTCATATTTTAAGAGACACATATCTGCTTTCAATGTTATTTACCAATCTCAGTCTTCAAAGTATTATGGAACATGGACTCTATTTTACTTCTGGTTTGTTCTTTCGAGAGGCTCCTATTAGCATTTTCTGGTCACAGGCAAGAAAGCTTAACTCTACCAAATGAAGAAAGGAAAAATTTATCTGCAGGATCTCAGAAACCCACAGAATTGAGGAATTCTTTAAATTTTGCCAGGGATAGGCTGGAACTAGGAATGCGGTGGGAGCTACAAAATAAGAATGTAGCAAGTGTCCTATAGCAAGGCAGTGAACAGGATGCTGCTGCCACCTCTATGGTCTTGATATACATACACACATATATGTGTATACACACACACACACACACACACACACATATATATTAATATATATATTAAGTTTTTCCCCAAGACAGACAGACAGCCTGCTTGCTCCAGCTCAAGTCATGTGCTTGCTCCCTGGCCACATGGTATGAGGAGGGGAGGAGGGAGAGGCGACAGGATTTCTGCTTCTCATGTCGGGAAAGGGGTGTGCGATTTGCTATCCAATATAGATGGCACATAATGGGAGAGGTAATTTCCCAAAAGGAAGTCACTGAGCTGTTCAAAAGTGATCTTAATTAAGGGACTGTCAGCTACTGTAATAGATAATATGCCCAGTTCTCCTTATTGGCTTAGCATGGGGAACATTTGCCCCTCACTTACATAATCGTCCTCTTTGGTTGATCCTAATTCGGAGGCTTGTTTTAAGGACTCTGGAATTCAAATTCTTCCCATTATAGCTCTATGTGTGTCGATGCAGAATTCCCCAAATCCATTCCTGTGTGTCTCTTCTATCCCAAGGAGGCATGGAACATTTCCCCTTGGCCTTTTTAGATGGATGTTATTTCTGCTCTCATTCCATTGGCTAGAACTCAGTCATGCGGTCCCAGAGAACTGCAAAGGAGATTGGGAACCAGAACCTCGGGCCAAGAGGTTCACCAACACTGTGAGCAAGGGAAGAAGCATGCACCTGTGGAGATCAGACCAGCCTTCACTGCAGAGGAAAACAACAGAGGGAAAGCTGGCGATTGACGGTTCCAACAAGTAAAACTCTGCCGTGGAGTTTTAAAGGGATGGATCACTCACTGGTGACACAGGCATTTTTAGCAAAAGAATTTTCTAACCTTTGACTCCTCAACAGTTGATTTCTGATCTGAAGTTACCATTGAGGCTGAAAAGGCACAGTTAGCTCAAATTTGCTACTGGAAACTCTGTAGATTAGTAGAGGAGAGGGACTGTTATTTAGCTCATTGGATGCCCCCCCAAAATGCCTTTCACTTGGCACAACAAAGCAAGCAGTTCACGGTGGTGCCCAAGCAGACCCCCACTCGGTTGCAAAGCCTGCCTGCACTTGAAATACTTGAAATTTTCTCTGACTCCCCTCTCTATGCAGCACCCCCTTTTGACTAAGCTCCCCAGTCAGCTGTCAGATTTGTCTATCAACTTCATGACCCCCTCTCAGAGAAGAAAGTTCCCAAGCATTTAAAAGCAAAGATCTTAGTTGGTATGCAAACATAGTTTCATTTTCACAAAAGAGCGTGTCACAAAAAAGCAAAATAAATGCATATTTCAAAATGTCACTTAAAAAACAGGGAACAAAACAAAACAATAAAAGCAATGTGCACCTGCCAGGATAATGCCAAGTTGCCTAAAGAGTGATTTTTTTTT
>JADRCC010574101.1:0-22597 GCA_019843855.1 Hylomyscus alleni | reverse complement strand
GTGGATCTCACCCAAGTCCCTGGGTTAAAGCACTCACTGAAGGCAGCCTCTCTGCTTGTAGGCAAGGGGCAGAGAGGGCTGGGGATCCACCCCTGTCACTCCTACGTGTAGACGGAGGTAGAGAGGATCCTGTCTCAACTGCCCTGCCACTTGTGAGCAGAAATTCAGTTCTTATACACCTACTACATACAGAACCTTGAAATTGGAATAGTAAGTGAACTCAACAGACTCAAAAGAATAAAAAATACATGTTACACTTACATGAAATATCTAGAATAGATAAATTCATAGAGACATAAAGTAAATTAGAGGCTGCCAAAGATGGGCAAAAAAGGAGGTGGTAATTATTGCTTAATGATTTCTGTTGGGGAGATGAAAGAATTTTGGAACCATGACAGTGAAAACATGATTAACATCCTTAAATATGTGTATATAAAATAGCAATACTATTTTAAATGTATGTTTCTACAAATAATAATTTGGCAAAACATCCTGATGCTAACAGATAAAAATGATTTAAAATGCAGCTCCAGGTCTTTGCTGTTACCTTTGCTTTAGAGAAGACACAAGTTCCGTGGATCTGAGCCTAGATCCCAGAGGGAAGAGAGATCTCGTAACAACAGGGTTTTCTTTTTCTTTTTTTTTTTAAAGATTTATTTATTTATTATATGTAAGTACACTGTAGTTGTCTTCAGACACACCAGAAGAGGGTGTCAGATCTCATTACAGGTGGTTGTGAGCCACCATGTGGTTGCTGGGATTTGAACTCAGTACCTTCTGAAGAACAGTCAGCACTCTTACCCACTGAGCCATCTCTCCAGCCCCCAACAACAGGTTTTTCAAGGGTCCTTTCTTAATACAGGATTCTGGGCTTACTTTTCTCATGGCTGTGACAAAATGCTGACACAAGGAGTGTAAAGAATGGAGGATGGTTTATTTTGGATCACAGTTTGAGGGACGCATGACAGGGAAGTTACTGGCAGAAGATTGAGGCAGCTGATCACACTGCGCCCATAAGAAGCTGAGAGCAATGAACAATGACACTCAGTCCCCTTTCTATTTTAAAAACTCAGTCAAGAATCCCACCCATAGAATGGTGTTGCCTACATTGAGGTTAGGTCTTTCCATCTCATTTAAGCAAATCTAGAAACTCCTTCAGTGATAAACACAAAGGTCTATGCCCTATGTAATTCTACGCCATCAAGTTGATGAGATTAACTAGCATGGCAGGCCCATGTTAGTCTGATGTGGTCCTAGGCACTATGTGAAAGCTAGCTGTGTAGTAGTTTCGTCCAGTAGCCAGTGACATTTCTTACTCACTCTCCTCTATCTTAGGTCAATGCTTACTTGTCATGCTGTGCACTACTCTTTCTCTTTTGGGAATATGGTGGCTGCCCTTCTGGAACAGCTATCGGAAAAGTCTCAGGTCAAAGCACTTTGAAAAGCCAAATGCAGCCAAGAGATACACTGGTATCAAGGTGGGTAAGCCAAAGCACAGAGGAGCATGAGGAAGACTGTGTAAACTGGCAAGAAAATATGAAGCAGCAAGCATCTCATGAGGAAAAATAAGAAACTTCATATTTTCTCTTGAGTGAAATGTCAAACTGTGAACTGAGAGTTCTGATGCCTTCCCAATGTGTTGGCTAGTCTCACATCAACTTGACACAAGCTAGAGTCATCACAGTGAAAGAAGCCTCGGCCGAGAAAGTGCTTCTAAACAATGGAGCTGTAGGCTAGGGCTTTGTTTTAATTAATGAGTGATAGGGAAGGGCCTAGTTCATTGTAGGATGTGCTATCCCTGGGCTATGGTCTGAGTTACATAAGAAAGAACACTAATCAAGCCATGAGGAGCAAGCCAGGAAGCAGCACCCCTCCATGGCTTCTGCATCAGTTCCTGCCTCTAAGCTCTACCCTGTTTGAGTTCATGTTCTGACTTCCTTTAATAATGTGCTACACTGGGGAAGTGTAAGCCAAATAAGTCCTTTCCTCCTCAAATTGCTTTGGACAGTGGTGTTTCATCACAGCAATAGTAACCCTAAGTAGGACACAGTTTTACTCTCCCAAGTTCATCACCTACCATTCACTCCTTTGTTCTATGATTCACCTAACTACTCATTGTTCTCCAAACTTCTATCTATGCCCTGTGTTTCCCAAGGCCATTCCTATCACTTGGCAAATCCAGCTATGTCTGGCAAACCATCCACCCTCACAGAAGCAGATCAAATCCCTCTTATAGCAAAAATCCAAGTGATCACACTGTCTGGAAGGGTTGAGTGAACTGTGGATAGTCACACAGGTTTCTTGGACCAGAGTCCATACGGAATGGATTTTGTATATATGTTGTGCAGAGCACAGGGCTCAGAGGGCAGATCCTGGCCAAACACTGGACAGACATGAAAAAGTGGTTTAAAGCTGGATCTCTAAACCAAGAAAGTTAAACTAAGAGCAAGGACAACAACAAAATAGCATCTCCATGAGGAAACCAGATGGTGTGAAAAGACAGGAAGCCAACGAAATGCTGGCGTGTGTACCAGCTGAACTGAATCTTGGGGCTGGAAGCTCCTGCTTCTTCCTCTGACTCTCAGCTCTGATCATACTGCTCAACAAACCTGGCATCCCTGTGCTAGCTTCTCACACACTTGCTCCGCATCCCTGGCAGATGATGAATTCCTGGATGACTAGCGTGGTTCCTTCCACACAGTAGAAGGCTCAATGTCTTTCATAAATAAAGTTCAATGACTGTGTGTTGATTTGGTGGATAGAGCCTATAACATGGCTGGGCATGAGTTAGGGCTCTGGGTACATTTTTTTTTTCTCTCTAGCTTATTCAAACACTGTGGGAGATAGTTATAGATTGCAGCTAGAAGGGAGAAATAACTGATAATGTTCTGTAGCACAGTAGGAAAGCCATTGATGACAATACTTAATTGCATATTAGAGGCTTCTTAATGTTCCCAACACAAAGTGATATGTTTGAAATTATGACTCTGTCAATTAATTGATATAATCATTGCACCTGCATACTTCTATGGCACTTTACTCTGTACCCTGGAATGTTGCATATCAATTAACAACTTTAAAGATATTTTATAAAGATTGCATGAAAACAGAAGGGATGTACACAGATTCTTCGACCATGGCATCACTGTATAAGTCACCAGCATTCCTCTGTTTTTACAGTTTGAATACGAAATGCCCCCCAAGAGGCTCAAATTTCTATGACACAGTTCCTGTCTGGTGGTTTTATTTGGGGAGGTTCTCATGTATTACCTACATGGAGGGTATCGGTGAATGGGAGGAGGTCCTTTGGGGTGACTTATCTGTGACCCCTTCCTCTCTGCTTTTCTGTAACTCTCCTCTGCCATGTATTCCCATTGTGATGATCTAGCTAAGTAGATGGGGTTCAAGCAACTATAGACCAAACCATACAAATCTATGATCCTACACAAATGTTCGTCCTTTAAGCTTTTCACTCTGATTTTTGGGTTGTACAATTGCAAAAGCTAACAAACCTGCATATTTATTCAACTAATAGGCTCTGTGGTTAATTTCCTCATTAACTATCCACCATTCCCATCCTGAACTCAAGCCCAGAAATGCAACTCTGATTTATTCAACACCAGTGATGATTTAGCAGAACTGGAACCAGAATATGCTTTAGGTGTCATGGTCTGCCTCTAGAAGTCTCAGCTACTTCCTGGAGATGCTGCTCACAGCCACACCAGCCTGCCCACCTAACCTAGAACAATCACTTCCCATGGAGCTTCACTATGAGTCTGTTTGAGAAAAGAACACTGTATCCAGGAGATACAGAGCCACTAACAATGTCTTTGGAATCTTAAGTGTCCCCCTTTAACAAAGACATATTTTTCCTTCACCTAATGAAATTTCTATAACTAATTCATTTTCTATAACAAAAATGAGGGGTAGGGAAATGGCTCAGTTGGTAAAAATCTTTGCTATGCAACCATGAGGACCTCAGTTTAGATCATCACTACCCATATATTTTTTTTAAAAAAATAGTCAGGTATAATGGCATGTATCTGCAACTCCACTGCTATGAGGCAGAGACAAGCATATCCACAAGGCTTACTGAGTAGCCAGTCTAGACAAATCAATGATCTCTAGGTTCAGCTTGAGACCTTATCTCAAAATATAATGTGGGGAAGAGATTGAGGTAGATGCTTGATAGCAACACCTGGCATTCATGCATGTGTAAATAGGTGCATGAGCACCATTTATACAAATGTTCACTTAAACATAAGAGCACACAGACAAATATAGGCTCAAGAGATGGCTCAGTTAGTAAAAGTACAAAGACAAGTTTTATTCTCAAAATCCACAATTTTCAAACCAAACCAACCAATGAAACAAACAAACAAAAAACAAAAATACAAATAAACCAAAGCCTCATATGTATGGTGGTGTGTAGTGTAATTACAATGCTTGGGAAACAGAAACCAGAATCTAGGACTTACTGGCTACTGGCTAGCCAGTCTAGTCTCTTTGTTGAGCTTCAGACCAGAGAGAAACCCTTTCTCCAAAAATGTAGACAACACCTGAGGAGTGACACCTGAGGTTGTCCTCTTGCTTCCATACTTTTGGGCAAACTTATTCCCATGTATGCATATGAATATGTGCTTGTACATACATACACCCCCCACCCCCACTATCAATTTGTAAAACCTCATTCTCTCAGATCAGGAGCATCCATTATCTAATGCCTCACCCTCAGAACAAATGCGTGCCAAAGCCCTGACCCTCTGTGTCCCCTTGTTCTAGGTCCTAAATAATAAGACCAAAAGGGGGCTGCTGAAACCTGAGCCACACAGGGCAAGAACAACATCCCAGTTCTGCGAGCAGTTGAACAGTGAATATTCGTGCAGGAAGAAGAGAGCAAGAAAGGATGCTTCTCTTAGTTCTTTAGAGCCTCTTAAACCCCCAGTTTGTGAGGAAAATGAGTAGGGGGTGGTGTTGAGTCATCATAACAAAGCTCTGGTACTCAAATCCCCAAGTCCTGCCCAAGACAGGAGATACGTGGGGCTGGCCCGTGGTTAGTTGATTTTCTGGGAGGTTTCCCCATACAATCCAGGCAACTTGGAGCCAGCATATCTGTCACCATAAAACACTAACAGGAGGCCAGCTCTATTGCAGTGTTGACCTTATCTGAAAGGCTTTATGTGATCAGAGGGGACTTGGCAACCTACATAGACTGCTGGGAGGAAAGGCTGTGGTGCCGAAGGCTTTGGTGCTGATGTCCGCTGCACCAGCTCTTTTCAACTGAGCCAAATGAAGGCGTAGCAAACAGGGTGTCAATGTGATGACTGCGGGAACACAAACCAGAGACAGCCTCACCAAGTTAAGTACATTCAAAGGAGAAATATTTATATTTTACATTTTAAATAGTCCCTGAGGGACATGCAATATGTTTCTCATCTCCCTTGTGTTTAAGAACGTACTGTGCTTGAAAAGCGAAGCAGGCCCCCAAGCTGTGTATTCAAGTGATAGCGAACTTCTTATCAGATGGATCAAAATAACAGACTCTGAACACAAACACACTTTCTGTTCAAATATACAAAATGCAGGTTTTTCAGGAAAAGGGGAAGGGACAGTCCTAATGATGTGAGCACATTCTGTCACAAGACCTAGCCCCCTGGACACAAGGCACTAAAAGATGCCATGTGTGATGAGTTTCTCCTGGGTACTTATGTAGCAGAAATGAATACTCTCTGAAATGTGGTTCCTCCTAGAGGAAGATAACTCCTTGAGAAAGGTACAGATCTTTGCAAAGTGAGAATCAGAAACATTTCAGAAACTCCCAGAAGATATACAACTCTGGGTAATAGAAAACTGTGAGTGGGAATAGAGATGGCATCGTTCTAAACTATGGTTAGGAAGACAGAGAGTCATTTTTCAAGGTCCCTAAATGATCACAAAGAGAACCATGTAGTTGTGTTTATCTCAGTAGAAACCCAGGCTGATGTACAGACAGAATTGGATGTTAGAGGATTGAAAAGCACTGTACAGGGAACTGGGGAAAGAAGTTATCAGGTAGGGACCCTTCAGCATCCGAGTCACAGTCCCTATTTCCATCAAGGCAACAACATATGGAAAAATACCAGCCTAGGTTCTGAGGGATATAGGAATCAAGCAACTATGTTCTACTCCCATAGCTTTGGCTAACTTAAACCATGTGAGCTGTTTCCTCTTGCTGAAGAATGGGGTAAACTGGACTCATCTCTGCCCATTTTAATAAACACCCAAAGCTAGTGGCAGAAACTGTTCTAGGTAATAACTATCTAGGCATTGGTTCTTACAATGATGGTTCCAAGGGTTAGAACCTATCATATGCTCATATGGCAAGGACTATTTTAGCTTCTATTAGCATATGGACATGACAAGCTTTCCAAAAGTTCATGAGTTAAAGACCTGGTTCCCAGTACAGAGTTCAGAGACAAAGTACTGGAGATTGGTAGAATCATGATTGGACTAACACACTGATAGATTCATAATTCAATGGCATTATTTTGTTGGTGATTGAGAACAGGAGTAGAGTCTAGTTAAAGAGAGTGGGTCATTGAGGGCTTGCCTTGAGGAGAGCACCTATCTCCTACCCCCTTTCTTTGTTCCTTTTCTTTCCTAGCTGCTTCCCAGTGAAAAGTTCTCTGTTGCCACAGATTTCTACTATACTTTACCTTACCATGCCCATGTGACTGAACCAGTCATGGAGTGAAGCTTCTGCATCTGTGGGTCAAGATAAATATTTCTTCCTTGAAGTTGTTCTTCAAATTATTTTGTTACAGTCATGCAAAAGTGACTGACATCTGTTCCTTGCATATATGAATATTTCTAATTAGAAAGTTTTATATCCAAGATGATTAGTGATGCACAGAGAACTTAAAAGATTTGCACAAATCAACACATGCAATGTCAGAGGTTATTATATCGCTACTTCAGTCTATGAAGGTTGGAACTGATAAATGAGGTCTAGCACTGGTGAACAGCTACAGTTTCTTCTTTACCTAATAGGGTTGTGTACTGATAAACTCTTAAGTTGAAAATAGTGTAGCTTAGTAGTAGATCTAACATGTGTCATCTATCAAATGTCATAAATCAGCCAGTTCTTCCCTTAATCAACTGGTGGAATGCTTTAGGTGGACTGCTTACATCAGCCTGTAGGTGGGAAAATCCATACGGTGCAAATCTTATTTTATGATACAATGTTGAGCAACTTTATTGAAAGCCCATATTAATAAAATGCTGGCAACTGGAGGGTATTGGTTGTTCTGCATAAAACCTGGCACATGGTAGTGCAAAGAAGGCATGATGGAGGTCCTAATGCGAGATGAACTCAGAGAACTTCCTGAGGAAGCTTTGCCTAAAGCCTGACAGACAAGGAGACCCCCTTCAGCAAATATGTGGTCATGAGAAGCAGCAGTTGCGCACAGGAAACACACAGGCATTAAATTTTGTGGGAGCACAAAACACAAAAAAGATGATGGGACACACAACAGGAGAATGTGGAAGGCTACTCTCATGCAGTATTGATTTCCTATCAGTCAGCAAGGATATGTCTGGAAGGCAGGAAGGAAAAACAAAAGGTTTTGATTAGAATTACATGACCTGGTCTGTTTAATAGATCATCTTAATTTTGAATTTACTATCAAGATGGCAAATCTGTATGGGAGGTGGCATGTTTACATGAAAATCTTAAGTCTAAGGCAAAAACAAGCAAGGGTTAACTTGGAATCTCTGCTGAGTGCTAGGACAGCACTATGGATATTTGAGAAGAGCAAACTCAAATACAGTTGGCAAACTCCAACAGCTCCAAAAATATATGGGAAAATGCTTCCCTTTCCTGAACAAACTTTGTAGAACAAAGTTTGTGTCTTTGTAGGGCAAATACATTTTCATTCTCTAGTTTGCCTTTATGGGAGTATCTGTTCCCAGACTCTCTCTCTCTCTCTCTCTCTCTCTCTCTCTCTCTCTCTCTCTCTCTCTCTCTCTCTCTCTCTCTCTCCTTCCCTCATTCCCTCACTCCCCCTTCACTCCCTTTCTATCTTTAGTAGCCTCCCACCTGGGGCACTCCTAATGCTAAAGCAGCTTGTATCCCTCTAGGAAGCAGATACAGACGGTCTTCATCTAGGCATGCCTTATCTTTCCCCTTCCCTCTTGTCTGGCATCAGGAGGAAGATATATGGGACAACAGAATCATAGGGCCATTGCCAAATCCTAACTGTATGGTCCTTGGAAAGTTTCTGAAGTGTTCTCACTCAAGCTGTTCATTTTGAAAGTATTTTGTGTGGCGCATAAGAAACCAATGAGATTCGAAAGATAGAGCACTTAGTGAGCACCTTACAACTATTAAATACTTTATCTTTACTAGTATTATTTAAACCCAACTTGTGCATATGCCTTTACACACACACACTTTTTTTTTTTGCAAAAAAACACCAGAAAAAGCATTCTGTGTGCTCTCTTCAAGTGATTTTATCAACATTAATCTTCACTTTATTTATTGAGAAAGAACTTGTCGCTTGAACCCAGAGCTCATTGATTTGGCTGTTTCTACAGTTGAGGTCAGCCTATCTGTGGCTGTCTTTCTGGGTACTGGGATGAGATTCGGGCCTCCTCATTCACCTGCTCTTTAGATGGTGCTAGAGATCTCATCAGAACTCCAGTCATCACACTTGCTATCGATTCACCTATCTCTGCAGCCCTGATTGCTCATTCATTCATACTGTTAAAGAATTTTCCTTTCTCCTTTACTTCTGAGGATAGTTTCATTGGTAGTAGTAGTATATGTTAAGGGTTTTTAAATCCTTTAAAACATGATATGCAACATGGTGTTGCCTGCCTTTGCAAACAGATGTCTGTGCGTTCAGGACCAGCCTGGCCTACACAGTGAGGAATAGGCCAATCAGGCCTATAAAAAAATCTTGTAAGACAAAATAGTAAAATATTTTGTTTCATTCTCTCTCCTCTGTCACCACTAAGGGCTGAACCCTGGGTCTCATACATCCTAAGTCCTCTCCATCTCAACCAAGGCCTCGTTCTCACACCTGGATTCTGATAATTCCTATTTTATTATTTTTTTCTATTTTATTATTTTTGTTGTTCCTATATAGATTTTTTTGTAAACTTTGCCTCTGGCTTTTTTTTTTACTCTGGTCTTCTGAAGCTTAAATATGTCTGGGTGAAGATTATTATATCACTATTCATATCATTTGATGCTTTCTAAACTTCCTGAGTATATGGCTTGGTGTGTTATCATTTCTAAATCATTGTTTCGAACTCTTCTGTATACTTTCTCATTCTCTTCTTCCCTGTATCATTTGATCTTACAAGTATGTTATATCTTCCCTAATTGATCCACAGCTCTGGGACATTCCATTTTGTGTTTTCATGTTTTCTCTGGATTCAGGTCTGGATGTTTTCTGGGACAGTCCTTCACATTGATTGATTCTTTAATGGTTGGTCATGTTTATTGAATTAAAGAACCACCTAAAGTATTCTTTACATTTCTGTTTTCTCTCTCAAGAATTTATAGGCTACCCCATTTTTTGAAAGAAACTCTTACTGTTTTACTACTATGTAAAGCAGACTGGACTTGAACTCATGGAGATCTTCCTATCTTTCCTTTCCTAGTGCTAGTAATATTCCAGGAACTTGCTCTTCACAGTTATTTATTCTTCACAGTGTCCTTTGTACTTATATCACTCTTTTCTGCTTTAAAAGTGGTCCATTTTTTCCATCATAAAATTTACCATATTAATTGCACCAATTTACATCCCTAGTCTATTAACTCCAACATCTCTGTCCATCCTGAACCTATTTGCAGTGCTTGCACTGTCTTTTTACCTATGTTCTCTGTCTTTTTGACAGCCTTTTGTAATTTTGTAATGAGAGCCAGCATGATATACTTGATCTATTTTTATTTTTTTATTTATTTTTAATGAACAAACAAAAACAACTAGAACAAACCCCTGTTGCTTCCCCCCTCCCCATGTCTGCCACCCCACCCTCTCCTACTTATCGGCCCTGGCATTCCCCTACATTGGGGCACAGAACCTTCACAGGGCCAAGGGCCTCTCCTCTCATTGATGACTGACTCTGCAATCCTCTACTATACACATGCTGCCAGAACAATCAGTCCCACCATGTATAGTCCTTGATTGGTGGTTGAGTCCCTGGGAGCTCTGAGGGCATTGGTCAGTGCATATTGTTGTTTGTCCCAAGAGACTGCAAACCCTTCAACTCCATTGGTTCTTTCTTGATCTAAAGAAGTGATCCAAATAGGCCTTTAACAGCATTTTACGGTTATCTAGCCAGGAATCAGGCTCTGTGTACTCTAGCCAGATCATTTCCTCTGTGGTTCTTGTCTCCCATATTCTCCCTTTCCCTGGAGATTCTTCTGACTGTACGGTTTTTCAGTTTCATTCCCTTCTGATTCTACAGGTACTGCACCCTGCTTTACTGTGCAAGGGAGAAGGTTTAATCCCATGATTAAATCTCAATCTTTTCGCCTAGGGTCCTAGACCTTGACCGTTATAACTACATCTCTGTTTTGTTTATTTTTGCCTTATGGTATGTGCATTACAACACACACACACCACTTCAGCACAATTAGGAAGAGGTTTAATATGATAAAGAGAGAGAAGCAACAGGAATTTACAAACTTGCAATGTGGCTAAGCAGCATGTGGGGAGATTCTTGCAGGACAGATTATTTATCTTGGGGACATGAATACTGGGATGGATATATTGAATAAATCATTTTAAAGATGTGGTGGTGTATGGGAGGGGACAGGGTAAGACCATTCCTGGCTTAGAGTCAACTCTTAGTCCCTCAAAACTTCTCTTACATTTCATTTGCATTTTAAATGGTACATCACAACCTAAAACTTATTTTTCAACACTAAAGGATGTTTGCTTGGAGTATGTTCAGCCTCTACAATCCAGGGTACCCTTCTTAGGAGTATAAGCTGTTTATACTCTCAGCTGGAGGACACTTCCCTATTTAAATAGAGCAGGGCTCCATCAAGCCAAAGCCCTGCTTCTCAGTTTCTTTGGGGGGCTGGTTTTATTCCCTCAGCAGGTGTGTTGGGAACAGAGAGGGTCATTGGAACTACCTTTTTGTTTTTCTTGAGTCAAAATCAAGTTGTGACAACAGCCCTGACCTCAGACAGATCCTTCTCAGCCAGCTTCCGTTCTCATTCTCAGAAGGATAATTGCAGAGGAGCATAATAGGTTCTCACTTACCTTGAGAGAGAAAGAATACGTGCAGAGGACTCATGCTGAGCGTAAGTATTATGACCAGAGGGATGGAGCTTACATGGGAGGGTGTGCAGAGTAGGGCATGCCAAAGGGGCTCCATCGCTCATTCTCTAGATGTGAGTCAAGATGAAATACACTGGCACTCTCTCTCTCTCTCTCTCTCTCTCTGACACACACACACACACACACACACACACACACAGACACATTCACACAGGATGTTATTGGCTTTCTGGAGAAATTGGCTTGCAGGCTTTAAAGAGAATTGTAGATGGATAAAGTTTTTAATATGTTTTCCTCTGCCCTGAGGATTGAACTTATAGCCTTCTACATGATAAGCAAGCAAGCTCTCTACTGTAATGCCTCAAGCCCAGGGGCACAATATATTTTTAAAAAGGTTCAATCCCCACTCCACACCCATAAGAAGCATTTCCTTGATGAAGGATACAGAACTTAGAAAGATTTGAATCTACCAGAAAAGGAAATATCAAGGAGAGGTGTTAAATAATTTTAACCATTATTAATATTTTCCAAGCTCTGTGCTAAGTGTTTCACAAGCAGTATCCTATCCTGACATCACCACAACCTTATGTTAATGGACAAAAAGGAATTGTAATTCCCAGATGTATGGCTAAGGTTTGAACTAGACCTCACTCTGACACCTGAATTCTTAGTGACGCAACTCATGAGCCCGAAATAACCTTAGTGATCGTGAGCTTTAGCTCCAGTCCAAAGAGGAAAGAGCATTGCCAATGGGCTATGCCTTGAGAAATGAGTCTCAAACAGAGATTCAAAGTCTTACCTGCAATGCTAAGTTCTGTGAAAAGGCAGAGAAATCAGGAGGAGCTATGGTTCTCACCTAAGAGTCTGGGCTGGCTCAGCCTTCAGTTGTGAAGCCATTGATTTCCCCAGAGTTTGCAAAGCCACCCCATGAGCCAATTCCTCTGTCTCTTAAAAAAGACCTGTCAGTAGATAATAGATGCTTAAATAAGACAGATACGTGCTCCACTCTTTGCTTTTTCCCCAGCAATATTTCCAGTTCAGTGGAAGAAGAATAGGAGGAGGAAGAGGAGGAGGAGGAGGAGGAGGAGGAGGAGGAGGAGGAGGAGGAGGAAACAAACAAATCACCAATCAGAAATACAAGACACCTCAATTGAGTCTTAGGAAACACACCTGCTCCAAAAATTGAAAAACCTGATTTTAAGGGAAATATAATTTAGCCTAAAATCAAAACACTGTCAGCCTACCCAAATTTAGGCTCAGTTCATTTTCAGAGGACACAGAACTGTCATCATATTTTTATTATTATCATTAATCTTGAGGAATAGAAACATTTTAGAAAAAAAGTATGTGTGTGTGTGTGTGTGTGTGTGTGTGTGTGTGTGTGTATCAGTAAACATGTGTGTGAATGTTGGTATACACTTGCTTGCCACAGTATACACGGAGATCAGAGTACAAAGTTTGGCAATTAATTCTCCCCGTTTACTTTGCTTTGAGGCCAGGTCTCACTTGCTTGTCATTCTAGGCTAGGTGGCCCATGAAAGCTAAGTCAGTCTGCCTCTGCCTCCCATCTTGCTGCATGGGGACTGGGATTACAAATGCATGCTAACATATCTCACTTTCTGTTTGTGATTTGGGATCCAACTCAGGTTATCAGGTTTATGTGGCTCGTGCTTTTACACTGAGTCATCTCCCTGGCCTGGCTTAGCAATTCTTAGGTTACTTATGGTGTGCTGCCGGGAGCACAATTTTGATTATCAACAAATCAATGATATGGTGAAGAGGAGAAAAGGGGATCCCAAAAAGGTTCCTCAGAAGCTACTATGTCCTACTATCCTTAGGATGACATCTGAGTGACTCGGTCTCTGCTTTCAATCAGGGGACACTAGTGACAAGCTTGCAAAATACTCAGAATGTGTCCTTCTGATAGCTGACTTCGTTCCACCCTACTGTACCCTATTCACAACTCTACCAGTATCAAGATCACTCAGATCAGAGCTGAAGGTCACAGAGTCAGTAGCTCACGTCTCGAATTTTAATTTAGCTTGTCTAACCTTGAACCAGAAACAGAGTTATCCATCAGAGCTGTTCCAATTAAGCTAGCATAAATGAAGGCTCAATGACAACATCAGAACCTGGGCATTGAAACACGTACACGGATCATGTCTCATACTTCTTGATCGCAGCCTCTGCCCCAGGATGGCCTGCATAAAGGAGTGCTTGTTCAATTTAGTTTACTCACCCAAACTGAAAGCTGAGGATTTATTTGTCAAGTCTAGTTCTCTCTTTGAAAAATATCCAAGTATAGAAGTGTTAACCAACATACTCAAAAACACACAGCTCTTGGGTAATAGGCCTGTGCTCTGTTCTGTCTCAGAGTCAGGTCTGTCTGACGTTTTTCACCAATGGTGTAAAGAGTCTGGCCACATCCAGCAGTTTTAACAATACCTGGAAGTTCTAAGTCAAGGACTCAGTAATCTCTCAGATCCACAGAATCACAAGTTCTGAGAATGAAGTCAGCCACTTGTATTCTCTATAGTTAAGTTGTTCCTGAGGTACACTGAGTTCTTGTATACAATAGCCCAAAGTCAGAGTATACAACCAAAGACAGCTGGACAAGTCTACTTTATTTTGAAATCAAAGCAAAGTGGTTTTTAAAAGATTATGTTTGGGCTGGGGCATTACAAAGAACTTCTCTGCTAGTTGGTGAGTAAGAGGTAGGAGATACATAACTCAGTGCTCTGAGTCACAGTTAGAACAAAATTGCCCTTTACCTTGTCAAGGTCCACCCTTAAAAACCAAGAGAAATAGTAGGCACCCATATTCTAGGGGACAAAATGACTAAAGCATAAGTCATTTTCCATCTTAATAATTTTCTCTGTTATCAGTAATGTTCCTTGTTCATGAATTCACCTTCTACTATCCCCTTTAAAGTGATCTCAGAAATAATGCAAACATATGATTCATCAGTGAGATACACACACACACATACACACACACACCACCTGTCCTGTAATCTGTGAGAGCTGAGTCATTGGTTTTCTGCCTGACTCTTTGTTACCTTATTGATTTGGGAACTTTGCCTTTTGTTTCCAGTTCCTCTTGTCTACCACAGATATGCTGACTTGGATAGGAGGAGAGGTAGATATTCTGCTGTATCTTTTGGAACTCCCCAAGTTGATTACTTACATACGCCGCTGAACCAGGATGTGATTCTTCCGGCTGGACCATGTTGTACTAGCTTGTAAGAGAGGATTTGTTTAGAAAGGTAATTTAAACTAGCCTTTATTACATTTCTACAATTCTATTTGCTTACGCTTTATAAATCCCATAGAAAACAAATATATTATTAACAATTGAAAAACCAACAAAAATGTAACAAACATTCCTTTGTAGGGAAATAATATTTTTGCAGCTGACTAGAATTCAGAATTTTCTAACACTAAATATTATTGTGCCCCATCACAGTGTCAGAAACAAGAATAAAGATTTTAATGCAAGACAGAATCACTTTTATATATTTGTAAAAAATTACAAATACAGAATTAATAAGTTAAGATAAATGACACATTCTTTGCCTCAAATATAAATACCAAATTGAGTTATCAGCATAGAGAACATGGAAGATATGAGATATGAGTGGATAAATTAATTTTGAAAGGCATTAGAGGTTCTTTCTTAACTTATATTTTAATGTTCTGTTCATATACAGCTAAGAGCAATAGAGAAAGCCAGCCAAGGACCAATCCAACATTCTGCAGGAGAAACGTCATCCAGGGTCGTTGTGTCTGAACATGAGTCATTTCAGGAAGCTAAAAAAAGAACAAGAAACCAGAATAAGATCCAGATATATTCGACTGCTGAGAAAAGCTTTGTGGGAAAGCATGAGTGATTCTGTTATTCAGAACTTAATACCCTTCAATGTTCCCCAAATAGTTACTCGGTGTTTAGTACCTATTCTCAACATGAGTTTTAAATGTAAGCTAACTGGAGCCACTTGCTGGTAGAGGGAAGGATTCTCTCATTGGCAGACATCTGAAAGTGACATAGCTAGCTTTCCCTTTATCTCCAGAATATGTTTAAATGTGAAACAGATAAGATGTGAAAGGTAGAGTTTCCAACTGTTCCATTAGGCTTATGAAACAGCTAAATATATGAGCTTTTGCAAAGCTTTTGCAAAGCACTCATGTTTATTTCTTGTCCAAGAGAAGACCAAGGTCCCCATGACATTTAGAACAACAAAGAAATAATTTCCTAGGACTGTGTTTTATTCTCAAAGAGACAAGTGGATATATCACGTCATGTCTATCAAATGTCATAGCACCATTTGGAAAGAAAGGTATATCTGGGCTTCTATAGGAAGCACCCAAGTTGTTGGACTATGTATTAGTTCAAATTCCTCACCCTCACAAGACCATAGAAAATGTCATGGCATGATTGTTTCCTGTGGAATGTGTAGAGACTCAGGTCAGTGGGGCCTAGAGATCTAGCTTAATGTTGGTATCACTGAGAGCCTGTTGTGTGGTCATCTGTGTCCTTGGTTTTCACTAGATGGCAGTTGTACTAGATGTCAGGGGCACATGTTCCCTTGTGATTACAGTCAGAAATAGATGACTTTTTCTAATATGTTGGTAATAGGTTTATATCTAGATTATACTAAAGTTTATGTATGTAGAGTGCAATATTTATTCTTAGGAGTTTAGGGTTGGTGCTATTCTTAAAGAATTAACAATATGAACTGACCTTACCAAATATATTTGAATGTCAATAATTTTAAGCAATTTTTGATGGTTAATTCTAATGATAGGCAACCTAATTATATTGCAATCCTATCTCCTGTGGTTTCCTCTCTTCCTTAGTTTGCAGATAAGATAATTATCATTTGCTTGAATGTGGCTGAATTAATAGCATATTCCAGCTATATTGGCACATTCCGGCCATCTCAGCACTTGGGAGATAGAGCAAGAAGAATCAGAAGTCATCTTCAACTATATGGAAAGTTTGAGGCCAGCAGATACGAGACTCTATCTTAAAAACTAAAAGTCATCAAAAACTTAAGCAATTGTACTGTTCTTATTGAACTATGCCTACAGACCTGCTGCTTATTTACAGTGGTTAACAAATGAGAGAGGAACACACCTGTTTGTAAGAGCCACAGAACCTCCACGAGTGAGAAAATCATTAATCCTCTATTCTATGCAGATGGCACCATGCTCAAGAAAACACCACAAATACTTTATGCAGCACAAACAGTGACAACATTCACATTGAATATACTTTCAAAACACTTAACCAACAAAATCTGATGTACATTCTATTTGCTTTTCATATAACCCATCTACATATTCTTCCTTATGTTTCCTCTGACACTCTTAAGCTCTGTCTCCTCATAATCCTGCAAGAGATAAAAAGTTTACTTCATAGCTTCAGTTATGTGGAAACAATGTCTTTGGGAAGATAATAGTTCATCCATAGCTATACAGATGTGATACTAGATCCAGGGCCAGAGCCAAATCAACTCACTCAGGGGCACAAAGGCTAACTAACTGAAATTCATCCTTGCCTGCTATGAAAATACCTTCCTATGACATTAGAAAAAATGCAAAATAACAATGTTAAAAGGTGTTCATTACATAGAAAACTTTTTCTATATAAAAAATGATAAAAATACAGGACAGAACACAAATATGGTGACATCTTTTCTATAAAGCTAGCATAGCAGTAAAGTTCCTTGTTTCCAAGACATATAATGTGAATTAAAAATCTACAGAGACAGACTGCCTTATGCTGCAGAAGTGAACAAAAATGAAAATCACATTTCAAATGGTTTTACAACCTTTGTAACCCCATGTGGAAGTTTTAATTTTAATTTAGGGGACCTGTCTGAACATCCCCTGTCCACTGCTAAAGTGATTTGGTAACACAATGCATGAAATTTGCTTTTGAGACAACACTTGGCTCTTTCAGCAAGGTAGATATGAGTCACAGTGTTTCTTGGACACACATCAAAATCCCAGAGAGTACTTTGGAGAGTCTTTTTAAGAAGAACAAATATACAAGGCCAAGGGGTCAAGCCATATGTAATTATCACTTCTCAGCTCTCAGAACCCACTCATAATCTTCCCCATTTCAGACAGTAACTTTTCAAAGAAATAGTGGGAATTAATTCTCTGGGGCATAAATTTCTCCATGAATTGAAAACACTCTTGTCACCCCAAGGCTTCCGTTAAGAAAAGTCTCCTTCCAGTACAGGGCAATAGAACTATAGTATCTATCATTTTCATCATGTTTTAATATATAATAGAAAATAAGAGATGAAACTGCATATAGAGTATACTATCACTGAGGTCTAGAGGCAGGAAAATAATTTTAGCAAAACCATCTTTTTAGAGATGTGCGGAGGAAAGGTTCCTTCCTGCTAGAAAGTTTGAAGCCTTGAAGCACAAAAGCAATTTAATTCTTTTACTACTGTGTTTGTGGTTTACTAAGTTGCTTAACTCAAATCAACCTCTTATAACCAAGGGATTGTAATTTTGGAGGGGAAAATCATCTTTACCTAAAGCAGTTCTTTTCTTTATTATCTATTTGACGATATTTAGAATCATCATGAAAAAATATACCAGGGACATGCTTACGAAGGTCTTTCCACAAAATTCTAACTGGGAAGACAGCATCAGCTCATGGGCTGTGGGACCCAGAACTGAATAAAAAGGAGGAAGTGAGCTGAGCACCAGCATTCATTTCTTTCTGCTTCCTCAACACAGACACAAGGTCACTGTCTTAGGGTTTTACCGCTGTGAACAGACACCATGGCACCATGGCCAAGGGAAGTCGTATAAAGGACAACATCTAATTGGGGCTGGCTTATAGGCTCACAGGTTCACTTCATTATCATCAAGGTGGGAGCATGGCATTGTCTGGGTAGGCATGGTGCAGAAGCTGAGAGTTCTGCATCTTCGTCCGAAGGCTGCTAGCAGAATACTGGCTTCCAGGAAACCAGGACTAGGGTATTAAAACCCCAGTTCACAGTGTCACACCCACTCCAACAAGGTCACACCTACTCCAATAAGACTGCACCTTCAAATAATGCCACTCCTTGGGCCAAGCATATACAAACTATCACAGTCACTAGTGTTTCTGCCACCATGCCTTCTCTATATAATCAAAATTCCTTGTATAAAATTTCAAAAAGCTGGAAAATCTGTAGAAATCTGATTACATTCTAGACACTTCTAAAATTAAGTCAAGCAAGAATAAGCAATTTAACTGGTTATTTAACAAGCATTAGTATTGGAGAAGTCTCCCAACAAGGACACTTGTAGAAATTGATGAATTACTGTTGAATTCTGCCACATTGTAATAGAAGAGTATGCCTCAAAATATTCCATAACTGACCTGAAAACCTTCTCCCTGAAGACTAGCTCTCATAGTATCCAAAGGTGCCATGCAAGCTACCAAGGGAGAAAAGCAATTGACAGTTGTGCATGGCTGTGAAGCTCACCAACCACAACAGTATGGCAAGATATCTTGGGGTCAACCAATAGCTGTCTGGTTGAATTTTAGTCTCACTCAATAGAAGGGAATTCATGACTGGTACTATAAACATGACTGTCTGGAGATCATAAACATACTGCTGCCTCTTTCCTAAACCATTATAATTTATAACTGTATTCCAAATTATTATTCTTATATCCAGAGATAAGAGTACCTCTCACTTCTCATCAAACAAACTTGGCTATCACAGAAATCCCCAACTAAGTGCAGAGAACAATAGACAGTTTTAGATCTATCAACTTCAATTGATAAATATACAATACAATCCTGATATTTAAGGCTCAGGGAATTTGTGATAGAGGGTACACAAAGACTGTAAGAGTCAGAGAACCATGTTGAAACACAATGTTATCTACAAATGACTAGGAAAGTTTCACTAATGAAATCTCAACTTTGTGGTCACCTAAACAAGACCACTTCATAATGACATCATTGATGTGTGAACATAGATGGGGAGAATCTCACAAGGCCCTATCCATAAATGAAGAACTATAGGTAATATGGCTACTGAGAAAAGGAGAAGCAGTCTCCTTGAGGGATGAGTCTCCTGAGAGTTTGTCCAGTTCCAAGTGGTCAGTTATAAATACATACACATATGAGCGACATTAAATGGACCCAGCAGGGTGTGTGAGCATGTGTTTATATGTGTATTATCTGTGTATGTCTATAGCAATAATCAAAGAAAAGTTCACAAATTCAAGGAGAAGCCATGAGAAGAGTTAGATATGGGAGTGAGAAAAATAGAAATTATGTAAATACAGTAAATGCTTAAAGTTTTTAAAATTTTAATTAAAAGAATGTCCCATACAACTGAAAATGAAGGAACACTGCCAATCTAGTTCTATGAAATTTTAAAATAATTTTTAAGTGATGAAAAGGAAACATAGATCAAACATATAGATCAATTTTTCTGATGAGCTTATGTTCAAAATTCTAGACAAAATAGTTGCAAGTCCAATTTGACAACATAAAAAAACAAAGTTAGTTTTATTCCAAGGATGCAAGAATGTTTCAACATATGCAATTCTAATAAACATAACATAGCACCTAAATATATTTAGGGATAAAAATCACATGATTATCTCAAATATATGCATAAAAGACCTGTGACAAAGTTTAATATCCCTGTATGATGAAGCCACAAAGATACTAAGAATATATGCTGACTGTTTATTGCTTGTTTTTGTCAACTTTACACAAACTGAAGTCACTAGAGTCATCTAGGAAGAGTGAGAAATTGCCTCCATCAAAATGGGCCACAGGCAAGTCAGCCAGGTCTTTTCTTGATTGGTGACTGGTGTAGGAAGACCCAGCCTACTGTGCGTGGTATAACCCCTGGGTAGGTGGTCCTGGCTGGTATAAAGAAGCAAACTGAGCAAGCCAGGGGAAGCAAGCCAGCAAGCAACACCTTTCCATGGTCTCTACTTCTGTTTCTACTTGAGTTCCTGTCCTGATTTCTCTTAAAAATATGGACTGAGATGGAAAATGTAAGTCAAATAAACTCATTCCTTCTCCAAGTTAGTTTGAGTCAGTACTTTATCACAGCAGAGAAAACTAGGAACTATTGATCATAACTTAACATAATAGTGTTTATATATGTTAAGTCTTTTCCAACATTATAATGGAAAAATGAAAACATCTATTTCAATATCAAAAATGAGACAGTGATATCTACTTTCTAGTCATCCAATATAATGTTTGAAGTTGTAGTACAAGCTAAGAAATTCAAAATGTCACAAATAGGAAAAGAATATGATATGACAATATACTGAAAGATACTATAGTCCCCATGAGAAAACTCTTAGGCCTGATAAACACAGTAAAGTAACAAATTACAAAATCTACATCAAAAATTAGTAGCTTTTCCTAAAGATCAATAATAAACTCATGAGATAGAAATCAGGGGAAGATTTCTATCAACAATACCTTTAAATTTAAACCTTAAATAAGACCAAATAAGGAGATAAAGGACCTCTACAATATACTAGAATTCCCCCAAGCCAACACCTCCAAGGATTATCCAAATGAATATTGTCTATATTATGAAAACTGATTTGCCAACTAAATCCAGTCTTTGTAAAATTTCCAATAACTGTTTTATAGAACTTGGAAAAAAGGTAAAATTCACATGAATGCACCAGATACACATGGTCAATTTGAAGCAGAAGGAACAGTGTGATGGTTATACAACACTTAACTACGAATTATACCATAGACCTATAGTGACAGAAAGGCATGTTACTGGCAAAAAAATTTATGAAAAATGAAAAAATAGAGGTTCCAGAAATAAACTAACATAATTTTCAACAAAAGTGTCAAAAACACACATTGGAACAAAGATAGCCTCTTCAACTGGAAAATTTCATCCACCTGGAAAAGAATGAAGCTAGGTTCTTATCTATCACTGTGTAAAAAGACCTATTCAAAATGAATAAAGACCTGGATGTAATTGTGAAGAGAAAATATATCAGAATACAAGTGTCAATAAAGACATATTGCAAGGGCTCCAATAACTCAGGAGATAAAGGCAACAATGGGCAAGTGGAGTTGTGTGAAATTACAAGCTTCTGTATAGCAAAGAAAGCTTGCTGTGGAGAAACAGCCAACAGAGTGGGAAGAAGTCTTTGCCAATCATAAATGCTGATGGGGAATTAGTAGCCAAATCTACAAAGAACTCAGTTGGTGACAGAACTTGCTGAATAAGCATGAACATCTGGGAGTTTCCAGCACCTTTATTAAAACAAAGCCAAGCATGGCTGTACACATGCAACCTTAGTACTGTGTGGGCCTGCCTGTCTAGCTCTAGGTTCAGTGGGACACTCTTTCTCCAGGAAATAAGGTACAGAGTGACAGAGCAGGACATGCAGTGTCCTCCTCTAGACTTCAGATATGTGCACATGAATGGACAGACATACATATGCAAATGTGCAACATACCTCACACACACATACACATATAAGCATACACATAAAAACACACACATACAAAGAGTATTCAAAATTAAACACAAAAGGTCCAAATTATTCAATATATAAATATATAAATGAACAGACAGCTCTCAAATATATATGTATATGTCTTATATATATGCAAAAATATGTATGTATATGAAATGTTATGTAAAACAGATATTTGAGATCCTTAGCTACCATAGAAGTACAAATTGGAACTACACCACATGTATTTACTGAGTTATTTTGGAGATTGAGTTTATTTCATTCTAAATAGAATGTCTAACATGAAGGAAAACAGTATGGGTTTGGGGAGATGACTCACTGGATAACATCTGTCATGCAAGTGTAAGGACCAGTTCAGAACCCTGAACCTCCATGAAAGTGGGGTAGACATATCTGCCACCTATAATCTCAGTGCTGAAGAAGCAAAGGTGGGATTTCCACAGCAAAGCATCCACAACTGATGCACTCTAGGTTCAGATAGAAACTCTACCCACATAAAATAGAATGTGGTGGAAGTCATCAAACATCAATTTCATACACATATATACATGCAAGAAAAGAAAAACCCAATAATGATTCTGGTAAGGATACATGGAAGGGAACTGTTACATACTACTGCGAGAATGTGACCTAACTCTGCTCCTGTGAAAATCAGTAGTGACAGCAAGTGCCTTTATCCTCAGTTATTGTACTGACCCTTGTTTTATCTCTGTTGTATTCCTAAATAAGCTAAATGAGAACTGCTATGATGTAATGATACCACACCAGGATATGACTCAAAGGAATATCAGCCAACACAGTGCCAAGATA
>JADRCC010574100.1:0-14644 GCA_019843855.1 Hylomyscus alleni | reverse complement strand
TAGTTGTGACCTACCATGTGTGTGTTGGGAAACAACCACAGGCCCTCTGCATGAACAAGTGCTCTTAACCTCTGAGTCATCTCTCTAGACCCTTACTTTTTTTTATTATATTTGTTTATCTTTAAGTTTATTTTGTATGTGTGTATACATGTACCACAGCATGCATGTAGAGGTCAGAAGAAACATGGACAACTGGGTTCTGTCTTTCCACTATCTTGGCCCAGACACTGAACTCTGGTAGTCAGGACTTGCAGCAGTCTTGCACTTCTCTCTGGTGTGTCTTCACTCACATGGCTAGTCTCTCTGGTCCTGTCAGTGTTTAGTGGAGCTTTAAAATCCCAGAATACAAAGAGAATTTTCTTGTTTCCCCAGACTAATTTTTATGCATAAAACTCAAAAGTTAAGCATGCTATGAATCAAGTAAATTGTTTTAAAAATTGGGTCTTCCCTTTCTTCTAAAAGGAGGGAAGTGAATTCCAAAACCTCACACCAGCAGAGTGCTCAGTAAGGTGCTCTCCCCACTGCTGACTGGTCAGGATGAGACTCTTAGCTTTGGCCCTGTATTCTCTGTCTGCCTAAACTGCAGAAAACTCATGGGTTTCTGGACACCAGGGCTGGTGTTGGCATCCTCCCTGTCTCAGTTCTTTGACAAAAAAATAAAGAAAATATTGTTATCAAAAAAATATAAAAATCACCTGTCCTGGCCTCTTTTGTACCAGTGTATACCTGTGTGACCAAGGCTGACATTTCCTCAATACTGATTTTGTATTTTCCTCAATACTCATTTTGTCCTCAATACTGATTAAGATAAGGTGACAATATTCATCACAAGATACACAGGAGTCATCGTTAAAATTCCTGTTTTCCTGCAACTGTCCTCATGAGACATTCACAGAGAGCCTCAGTTGCAGCAGAGCTGTGTAATAGAGACATGGACCCCTGCTTAAATCAGTTTAGGAGGCTTTTCAGGGCTCAAGAAGGAAGGTCACATAAAAATACGTTTGTGCAGTCTCAAGGTTATGGGAGCAGAAGGAAGCGACGTATTGGTGGAGATCAAAAGAGGGCCCCCCACCCAGCCTGTACCTGTGCAGATGAAGCTGGAGAGGCCTCCGTAAATGACTTCGTCATTGTCGGGCAATATGAATGGACACCTCGTCTGCACCTCCAAACAATATTGCTTGCAAGGGATGGTCTTTCTGCAGTTAAACTGTGTGACTTCAAAATACTGGGAGCAGAGCCAGGCTTTGTAGACAATCTGAAAAGCAAAGGGAAAAAAATCAGAGCTGTGGAAGGATGCTACACAGGTTTCTTATAAGGATAAGGTTGGGTGGAGAGAGCATGCTTCAGTTTTACATGGGTCATAGACAACTCGGGGGCCGTGCGGTTTACAGCTCCATACGATAAGAAAGCTGCTGTGAGTACCTGCAGTGAGAACGTTGAAAATATATTTAATTTAAATAACTCTTGGAAAAGAGTGGATTCGGGCAGATTCTAAAGTTCTCAGGATCCAGTGATATATAATGTAAAGAGCACAACCTCCGCTGATAATGTGACCCGCGGCAGTGGGCAGAGAGATCCACTTCCTTCCTTAGCTTTCCCACCTCTTATACCTCGATTGGACACTAGATGGCGAGCGAAGCGCTTTGCAAGGCCTCCTGCAGGGTGCTAAAGCAAGTGGGCTGTTACAGCATGCTTTTGCCCACAGCACACAGCAACAAGAAATGGGTATTTGCATCTGTGACTCACACGGACTGCACTGAAGACCTCACTGAAAGCGGAAACACTCAGTACAAATCAGACGTAATCTGCTCCATTTAATTAGGAAAAGAATGGTCCCTCTATCAGCATCCTGCAGTTGACCTTTGACCCAGTGCAATCTATCTTTTTGCGTACTCTACTGACAAGTGGCTTTCACTGATTTCTTTCTCTGTGTGATTACGGGGGAGTAAGCACTGAAAATTCGCCTTCCCCCCCCCAACGTAAAGTAAACTAAGTCTGAATTTAAAGAAAGCAGCATAAATCAGTGAAATTCAGTTTCTTTCCAGGCCTTTAGCCACAGTGGATTCTGCTTGTTTGTAGGGGTAAATAATATTATTTAGTTAACGTTTCATCCACTATACTCTATAGTTTAGCAATAAATGTACATCAATAAAACATAAAACAGGATGGAAATGAAAAGTATTTTCCAAGCAAGTTACAATTTTTTTTCAGCCCTGAATCTTGGCACACATTTAGAGTATATCAACTGATCACATATTTCTCAAGAATAGTAAGTACATAAATAAATGTAAAATTTCAGAATTTGAAGCCCAAAATATGTAGAGTTCCCAACTTTTGTTTTTTAGTGGTTATGTTGTGCTTAATCAGAAAATGCTTTAAAAAACACATGATCATTAACAGGATTTTCAGACAACTGTAAACAACTCGACTTGCGTACCTGATCAAAGTCCATTTATCATGAGCTAATTGTTCTGGGATTATCTCACGATTTCTTGTTAGTTTCATAAAAATTACATTTTATTCTTTGAAGAAAAGGTCTCTGAAGGCCGCAAAAATGAATATGAAATTTATTAATAAATGTAGATGTCCAAAGTAGCATTTCTTGCAGTCAGTAATGATCTACCATCATCCTGGTCACTTTACGCCCGTGTGCATGGGGTTTTAAATGAATCCTAACAAAACAACGACCAAGGAGATTTCCGAGAAACTTTGCATTTCAGATGGCAAGTCCAGGTATGTGGTGGGTTCCCAGGGTGGTAGGTGACCGGTGGACTGGCTAGTGCCACAGAATAAGGGACAGAAACAGCAGCCTCAGAAGAAGGAATAGAGAAGTGGGATCTAAGCTGCACTTTGGGGGAAAGCTTCAGTGGTAGATGATTTCTGACCAACCTATACTAGTATGACAAAATCCGACAGGGGATACAGCATTTGTGGTATCAGCGGAGCCGAGGTGCCCTACGCACTTTGTGATTTCTGGCTTTAATTACCTTCACTAAGTGTTAAAAGCAAGTGAGCGTGTTTGTAAGCACAGGCTAGTGATAAAACTGTGTGCTAGTGCAAGCCCTCGCTGCATATTTCTGTGACTGTAAAGACTACAGTGATCAATTTCATTTTGAGGATTATTTCTGCACATGCAAAAAAAAAGCTCCAGGTACTCCATGGGCACCACTGTACACTCTGTCTCCAGTCCTGCCCAACTGGCTGTTAACCAGTTTTATTTTTTATTTTTAAGACAGAGCGCCAGACTAGCCTTGAAATCACTATGTCGTCAAGGGTGATCCTCTTGTCCCCATCTCTCTGGAATCACAGTAAGGCACATATCCAGCTATGCTGTGCTGGGAATAGAACCCAGGGCCTTGTGGATGTGAGGCAAGCATGCTACCAACTGAGCTACACCCTCAGGCACTTTTATACTCTTCCAGATCCGTAAGTCTGAGTGTCAAGTTATAACCCATATGCATCCCCTCTCCACCCACAGACCACGGGGTGGCATTCAGTGATGCATTTTGAGATACGGACATATTTTTTGCATCCTTTCCCTTGCTATGACCCAGCTAAGATGGACCCATTTTTACTCTAGCTTGATCATATTTTCATTGCAGATATTTGTTCCTGCCTCAAGGAGCGAGCGAGTGGCCAAAGCAGTTTTTTGTCATCACCAGGCAGGAGGCTGCAGACAGAAGAGAGCTCGACACCACAGCGAGCCAGTAGCACACACGCAGCCAGCTTCCCTGCCCTTCAGTTCTGTGATGGACCTGGATGTTTGGATACACCATAGAAAGCTCCCATCTGAGAAATACATTTCAGTTCCCAGGCATCTGTTGAGAATCAGTGGACGGAACCACGTGAACGAAAGAAAACAGGGAGGGGAGAGAAGAAATATTTTGTCATAACATGAGAGATTAAGGCAGAGGAGTGCCTTTTATATAATGAAGGAATTATCTTTCCCCCGTGCAGACATGTTTGTGATACAACAGCCAACACAAGCACAGAGGACATTTGCTAGAACATTCCAGCATTAACTGAAAAAAGATTTGCCTGAGAGGAAAAGCAATTTTGTAATTCTGCAAAAGATGACTTGAAAAGTAAAACAAAGCAAACAAACAAACAAAAAACTCTCAAAACACATGCTAGCAGAAATCCAAATATCATTCTGGGAGAATGGATTCAACCTGAGAATATACCATCAAGTGCAAGAGATAAGGGGTGGGTGCTAGCAGCCATCCCTGCTCTCAGGGAGCTGCTGCGGGATATGGGCTGTGTGCTCATGATAATGCTATACTTGTTTATTCACCATTTTTAATGTGGGGTCAGAATGGCAAGATATCCTAAAAGGAACGTACATCTTGGAATAATCAATTAACTGAGCTTCAAGATCACTCATTAGGAGGGAGCCCATGACCTGGACTGTAAACCTAGCCTATTACCCAAGGCAGAAGAGGCCGTGAGCTGTAGAGGGTACCCACATGGGAGAAGGAGAGGGATGACTCCTGCAAGCTGTCCTGACTCCTACATGAAGGTGTGGTGTGTGGGGGGGGCACGCGCACACACACACAAACACCACATACATGCAAGAATACACATTAAGTAAATAAATGTAATATTTTTTAAAAAGAAAAGTCAGATATTTTGGAAAATGGTTGGCATCTGGAGAGAAGTTCTGTCAATCAAATGCTTGCTGTGAAGCATAACTTCCTGAGTGGAGAATCCAGCACTCAGTAAACCCCATGACAGCACCACAAGGGATGTGGAGATGGGAAGCTCTCTGGGAACAGGCTAGCCAGACAGCCTATCCTATCAGCAAGCTCTGGGTTCAGTGGGAGAATAAGGTGGTATTCAGTTGTGTTAGACACCAGGAGATACCTCTGGTCTCTAGTGTAACACACACACACACACACACACACAGGAAAATAAATTTAAACATCAGTTATCTTCAAATCAAGATGTCTTCCCTGGTCCTTCACTCTAGTAATAACTTATTCTTCAGCTTTCTACCACACTGCTGCTGAGTTTCATTTAATCTGCATTTATACGAGCTAAGTCTGCACTGTATGAAGCAAATGGGCATTTTTAAGTATTGGTCTGCAAGACCAGCTGCCCGTGGCTGCTGCATTTTCTTGCTGTACTTACTGTACGGTTTTAAGTGAGTGAGAGATTCAAATGTCAAAGCTGGAGCTTGTGTATCTTCATGTGGACATTCTGATCTATCTGAGGAGCACTGTATGCACCTAGGAATTAGAAGTGGTCTACTCTGAACAGGAGGCCAAGAAAAATGGCTTCATTCCTCACAAATGAGTCTCCTGCCCACAAGTTTCCAATTTCTCCTGGCACTGGCTTTGTTACTGATGTCTCTTCCTCTCACATTCCCGGTGGGTGAGCCCTACCAGAGTGAGCTCTGCCTCCACGCTGCAGTTAGAGGCATCTGAACGGGTTGACTGATTTCACTACTCAATTTTATCAGCCAGGCACTGAGGGAAAAACAGAGTCCAGCGCATCCTGTAGCCTCATCCTGTTGAGCATTCTGTGTTCTCACAGCGAGGAGAAGGATGTTGTGTGGTAGAGTGACCTGAGCAAAGGGATCAGAGCAGAGATAAGAGTGGCTGGGGTAGAGAGAAGAAGAGAAGGTCAGAGCGCGGAGGAACGTGAAGTAAAAACTGTTACCAGTTACTGCAGAGTGCTTTCCACGTGCACCGCAGGCGTAGACCCTCATTCCTAACCAAGCTCAGACAAGTCACACGGTCTGGACAGGATCGCACAGCACAGACAACAATTAGGAGGACATTTTCTGGCAGTTTTATTCCAAGCCTCCACTCCCTCCACATATCAAAGCATGACACGGTCTATCAAGTGAAAGTCAACATTAGCTCCTGTCACTGATCTATCAGTGTCTGGAAGTGCCACATATCAAAGCATGTCTCGGTCTATCCCACTGTCAAGTGAAAGTCAACATTAGCTCCTGATCTATCAGTGTCTGGAAGTGGCAGGAAGCACTTCTTGCTAGCTGGGGCCCATGGTGTAGACCTGTAATCTCTGGTATTCCAGAAGCTGAGGCAGGGGAATTGGAATCATAAGTTCAGACCTGCCTGTGCTGTATAGTCAATTCAAGACCAACCTGGGCCACTTAATATGACTCTATCTCAAAAAGCAAATGAAGGAGGGAATCCAAAAATGCGCCAGGGATATGGTACTGTGGCAAAGTCCTTACTTAGCAGGTATGGGGCTCTGTTACTGGGGGAAAAAAAAAAGAAAAAGTAGAGATGATGAAGAGAGCTGCCATGCTAGGGCTGGGCTTTGGATATGGAAGTATGTTCTACACATCTTTGATAGATCAGCAACATCCTTCTTCAAGGGCACAAGTGTTTCTCTCCACAGTGAAAGACTTAATGCTTGGCATGGCTCACAGTATTCATGAGTTTACCGACACAAGCTTCCAACCCTATGAATTGCTGACATGAATAATGTAGTGGATAATGAGGAAGGAGCCAGAAATGTACCTGGAATTGTCTATTACCCAAATTAACAACCAGCTCCAATTAAGAAGTATATTTCTCTGTCTCTGATTTTCTGGTGCACATGTGTGCTCTCTCTTCCTCACCCCCTCTCTCTGCCTGCTTTTTCTTCACATGGGTATTTATTCAACCATTAAATTACACAGTTGTAGGATCATGTGTATATGTTTTAAGCAGAATTTGCTAAACATTTTTAGTATTCATTCTACACACTTAAACTTTTTTAAGAATATTGTCCTTACATAAATACAGATTAGTAAAATATACATAAGAACTATGAGTGTATTCACCATAGACCATGATAGACTCCAAGAGCTTCCCAAAATGGTCTAACGCTGACTTCCTTGTGCCATCCAGGTGTGCACATGACACTTGTGAGAAGCCCAGCATGGTTGGACTGGGATTTTCACTTATCAAGTTATGAGATAAACCATGTGCATTGTCAGACTCTATTGCATAAACATTTAAGACAGAACCTTTTTAAATGACATAAGGTGCTTTTAAAGAATTTTACCTATGACAGTACAAAACACTAGTCCCCAGAAGAACAGATCTTGGTCTGTCGTGAGTCCCTGGTGAAGTTGCATAGAGATGTGGGATGAGACTCAGCCAAGTGACCCGAATGCACCAGTCAGTGAGTGAATGAATGAATGAGTGAGTGAATGAATGAATAGTTGGAAGCATGCATGCCCCAATGAAGATGACCGCACATAGCTACAGCTTACACAGGCTAAGCCTTTCCTTCCTGTTCTAGGCAGGGAGACCCAGTCTTCTTGTCCATCTTAAGACTTGTCTCTATTTTCATCTAGAAACGAATGGGCTCCATGTCCTCTGCTGCCCTGCTTTTCAAGGGAAGCCGATAAGCAGCACATTCTGTGTAAAGTGTGAGGTGCTGTGCTCAGTGATGAGTTGTTCACACCATGCCCCTGTTCCCACAGGTGTAACTCAGCAATTCTAGAACCATCTAAATCCTGAACACTTAACCGTAAGTACACCTTCTGCTTGTTTGCTGGATTCAATACAATACAGTTAATAACTTATCCAGAGTGTCGTAGGCGCCTGGCCAACTTTGGGAAATAGTGGTAAGGAGACCATGTTCCTGTATTTCATCTTCATAAATGGTAGAATTCAGAGAATATACCTTCCAGCATCTTTACCTCTGTGACTGCCTAGAAAATCAGGGGGAAAAATCAAATAGGTATTTTAGGTAGAATGGAAATAGAATTCATTTATGTAAACTAAGACAGATGATTAAGCTGAAAGATGGGATTTTTGAATTCTTCCTAAAATACGTCTGAAGATGGGTCCCTACTGGTTATTTCTCATTTTCACTCCTCTTTTTAAATAACATCCCCGGGAAATAAAAAAGACGCAGGCATTTCTTGGTTCCCAAGTGCATGATGTCATAGAAAAGATAGGATGGTATTTTTTTAGATAATTTAGAAACAGACACCCTCTGGCCCTTGACTCTGGCTATAAGCACCCTGAGAACCAACTGCTGGAAGGCTTACCGAAGATGGATCCTTCCTATTGCTTTCTTCTGTCCTAGCCACAATTAGGCACCCATCAGATTGTGGTTTAACAACAAAAACAACAAACCGTGTTGTTGAAGAACCATTATCACTACGAGGCATAATTACTGAAGACTCTAACTGATGGGATCAGTGGTAATTAATAACAATGTTCCTGGCAACCTGCAACCTGCAGCTTCATAGCTCCAAACCTCAGCTTCTTCAGAGAGGAGATTTGCATGTTCAGAAGGGAGAGGCTGTATCCACATTCCTTCTCAGGGTAAACCTCCACAGAGAGTGCACAAGACGCTGAAACACGCCTCAGTTAAATCCAGAACGGACTTCCACAGCTTGTACAATTTACATCCGAAAATCTGGACATTTAACTCTAAGAATCCTCTGTTTTGAAAATGAATATTCATATTCACGATAAAATAGGTCACTGCACAGATGAGGAGCTCCCAGTTTTGTCTGTCAGACGTGTGTTTGTAGCCCAAATGGTTTCAGCTGACCCAAAACCCGACAAGCATGTGCACACACTGCATTAAACTTTGAAACTAGCAATTTGCCTTTGCATTATATATTTTGCTTTGCTGTCAGGCTTCTAGAAATAGCATATTAATAAATTGTATTCAATTACAGATAATATCAAGACTTAAGCAAGGTAAGGATCTATGGTTCAGCGCTGACAAGTTAAGAAGTGTTTCAAAATTGTAGATGGGCTGAAAAGCAGAGAAAAGACTAGCCAGTAAAGGTTTTTTCCCTGTGTAAACAAAGTAACATCCACAATTAAGGTGGCAACTCTCCTTATGTTTCTTTAAAAAAGAAAGGAAGGAAGAATGAAAGAGAGAAAGAGAATCAATAAAATAAAGCAAACAAAATTTCATATTGAAATAAGCAGACTCAGGCAACATATAAACTTAATTATTGATCAACTGATGGGGAGGCAACCAAGAAGAAAACTGAAATATTTGTTATTTTTATTTATTTATTTTTAAGATAGAGTCCTCTTTACAAACCAGGCTAGCCTTGAACTTTCAGTCCTCCCCCTCAGCCCCTTAAGTATTAAAATCACAGATGATGGTCACCACTCTTGGCATTGGAATAGAGTTTAAAATACTCCCTCTAAACTCTAAATCAAAAAGTGAACATATTACTTTACCTTGTCATTGCTAGAAATACTATGAATGTGAACACACTCCAAAACTCCACCTTTTCCCTGGATTGTGGTTGTAACCCACCCTGATACTGATGTATTTTTATCCTCTCCCTTTCTCTCCACCTCCCTCTCCTCCTCCTCCTCCCTTCTCCTCTCTCCACATTTGGCCAGATTGTATTCCCATTGTCTTATTACAAAGCACCTTCTGCCTGTTTTTCCTCACACAGGAATTGAAACAACAAACACACAAAACACTGCTTGGCACATGTATGAGAGGTTCCAGTTCTTGTCTAGGGTGAACTATGACCCCCCATCCCCCTCCTCGCCCTTTCTCAGGATGTTCTCTAGTATCACTGAGTAGTTAGTCAGACAATCTGTCTTAGTGAGTGCTTGGCGTTTCCACTCACAGCCTGTCTAAGCTGCAGACCATCATCAGACTGTAGATTTCACAGGAAGGGGCTGCTGCCGAGACCCAGAGGGAGAGAGCATGCATACACTATTATAATGGAAAGGAATTGCTACAGGTGAAAATACAGTTTGGTTTTATTCCTGTGACTTTAAGAACCTCGTTATTATTTAAAATCATCATGAATCAAAAGAAAAAAAAACCTTTGTATTTTCCCATGTAAGTAAAACACTCGCTCAATATCTACCTATTAGCCTGTGCAGAGGAAGAGTCTCAGGAGACCATACAAAGCTGAGAAGCAAGAATTCAATTCCCTGGATCAGACAAGTGGCCTGAAGATATCTGTCACTCCTGGACTCTGCAATCATAAACTGTGCTTTTCCGTGCCCACCCAGCAGCATGTGTCTCGTGTGGGAGGCTTGTGTCATGTCGTTTCTGAATGATTATGGCAAACTAGATGAACGGTATAGGCTGGGTCACTCAACATAAGTGAGCACAGGAAGTTCTTTGTGGCTATGTATGGTCCCTGCTTTGACTTCTGCTCTGGTTGGAGATCAGACCTCTGTTTCCTTCCCTCCACCCACACAGCATAAATACTGGGCACTTTCAATTAGATTAAAGCTCATACGGAGTATTTTTCTCAGTACTTTTTTCATGTAGTGGGCTCATCTTGATCATGAGTACTGATGCCCTCAAGTCCTTCGGTGATTGTGCCCCGCACACCACACTGCTTCCATGGTTTTAGCTCCTCTTTGATAACAGAAATGCAAAGCCATATTTCCAACCCACCATTTTTTACTACACTACTTCTACTGAGTCTTCCAGCATTGATCTGCATGTAGCCAGGAATGGGTTCGGATGGTGCAGGCTGCTGGTGTTTAAGGCACAATGCCTGTGTGAGTCCTAAGGAACAGGCTTGGAGAAACCATGCTTGTAGATTTAATTTTAAAGCAACAAAGTAATGACCGCCTTTGAATTCAGGTCATCTGATCACATAATCTTGATAATTTCATCAAGTTATAATTTTAACCATGTCTTTTTCTGATAGGTCATGTCTACAACTCCAGACTGTGTAGGACTGGTGGCTTTCTTGTCTTGACACACAATAAAGTAGACACTCTTAAAAGCAATCAACGTTTCCCCCCAGTGCATGTTGCTTTTCATACTACGACACTGAGGACAAAATGGAAAGGAATCTGTGCTGAAGAGACAGTTCCTCCAACAAGGAAACCCCAGAATTCCCTCCCCTGTATGCTGCAGGAGAGTGTGCATTTATGCTATCTAAGATTCATTCGGTGACATCACACTCACAACATTTTTGTGCAGACAGAATAACAAGCTACACGTCAGCTAAAATGAGTTCCAGTCAGGTTTGATGAGGTTTTGCTGATGATAGGTGTTTGCAAAGCCCCATATATCGAGGTGCAAGCTCTTCTTTGTGTGTGTGTGTGTGTGTGTGTGTGTGTGTGTGTGTGTGTATGTGTGTCATAGCACATCATGTGAAGTCAATCCTCTATTAACTTATTCATTTCAGTAATGGTCACTGAGTGCCACCCACGCCTGTGAAGAACAGAAGCCAGGCTCGTTGGCTGACAGACTGGCACCACTACTGACTAGTGCTGAATATAATATAATAATAAATATGATATAATATAATTGATATAGGTAAACTGAGAAACAGTATCTGAGGGTTAGTCTCAAAGACGGAGTAATGACAACTACCATCCAATACAACCTACTTTGAAAACAAACTAAAAGCATAATAGAAGGAACATTTAAGCCTGGAATCACTCACAAGGTTCCAGCCATTCCGCTGACGTGACCTCCTCTAGCTCAGTGATTTGAGACCATCAGATCTCTTGTAGCAGATCTGAGTATCAAAGAGTAGAAAGCTTAAGTCTTAGGGAAGCAGGGAAGTGGGAGAGAGGAGGGGAGGAAAGGAAGTCCCGTATCTCCTCACTCAGAGGCTAGAAAGTTCCATGCATAATTGCTCTGCTTGCTCGACAGACCATGCACAGAAGTGTGCTCTCTTGTGGCACCAACTTCTAGGATGCTCAAAGCATTCCTTCAGCCATTCGGGCTGTTTACTTGGATCAACATCAACCATTTAAGCAAAGTGAAGGGGTTGGTTACTCTAGGTTGGTAATGTTACTGCCTGCATGCCAAGGTCCCCTTGCCCCATTTCAGATATTAAGGTCACCCCTGAAAACTGATTATCTCCTCTGGCTCAAACAACTGGTTTCCTAGAAGTGGTATTTCTGGATTGTTTTGTAGAATTCCCTATCATTGTTTTGCCTTGGGCTTCCAGTTGAACATTAGCTGAACCAGAAAGGGTTCAGATAAAATACAAGCTGTGCTTTAGATACAACCAAGAATTTTGAAATTATAACAGGCCTTAGTGAGCCTGTTTATTTTTGGTCTCATTTTAAAACATTTAAATGAGGCAAATGAGGGAATACCTGGTATGCTGATGTAAAATCAACACCAATCATGTTGATGGGGGGCCCGCGCAGCTGAGAAGTACTCAGAGAGAGCACTGTCTCTGGAGCTCTGAGGAGCTTCCATTTTGTCGGTCTGTGATAAAGAGAGTGTTCTAGACCTTTCTCACACCGGGGGATGCCAACACCTGCAGTATAATTAGGTACTCAAAATCCATGTATACTTTAAAGTGCTTTATATAACTGTTATTGTGCATCGGGGGACGCCTCTGGCTCAGCTGCTAACCTTTTCATAGCAGAGTTCAAGAGCGGGAGCGAGGTGTCCACAGGCGATGCGGAGTGGATGAGGAATGTGGAGAAAGGCTTGTTTACTGAACGAAAACTGCACACCATGCCCAGGAACAACCACAGTCTCACCCCTGGTGTTAAATCAATTCCCCTCTCCACACCCTGGCTCAGAGCAGGGGTCATTAAGAAGCTGGCTAAGTGCTTAATTGGGTTCTGAAGGAGGTTCCTCCATTAACATTAATTAAGGCCTCTCTGGGTACAATTCTGTCAGGTAGAGGTTTTTGGGTTCACCTGTCTTGCCATTGCTATCTCTGCAAAGCTGTTGCTTTTTTGTTTTGCCTAGATTCTAAGGAAGCTTTGAATGCCTGCAAGGATCAAGGGTAAAGGGACTCCTTGTACCTGAATGGAAGGCTTGGCAAACGATGGATGGAAAGCAGTCCTTTCTCTTCTGTGTTTGCCCTTGAGAAGAGAGATGACTGAATTGTGGAGAAACAATGTGTAGGCTACTGCCAAGTGCTGCAGTTGCCTCTTGCAGAGGCACTGCCTGCCGTGTTCATAGATGGGCACTTTTGAGTTAAGGTGTTATTATGAGTATATTAATCTCACTAGGTGGATTCAGATGGCATTCCTGATATTTAACCCTTTTAGCCTAAAAACTGGAAAGTTCATTTGATTCAGTATAATAAATTCAAGAAATTCTCATTTTAAATGGAAAAATAAAACTCCTTACAAAACACAGGAAGTCTTTTTTTTTCCCTCCTTATTTCTGAACCTCCTCACAGTTCAAAAGCAATTCTGCATGCACAGGAGCGAGAAGTATAGCATAAGGTCACCAGTTTTATCTCTGAGAACCAGATGGGACAAGATGTGCATGTCTTTGATGTGTGTGAATTCACTGTATGTACTGACATATTTCCCCATACATGTGTTCATCTTTTTTTTTTTTTGATTTTCAAGATGTATAAAGCAGAGGAATTATATAGGAAAATTACAAACTTCAGAATAATAAATATTTATTGCTTGCCTAGTAAGAACTGGGAGGAATGCAAAGAAGATATGACCAAGAGAATTGGGAGTGTCCAGAAGAAGGAGACAGAGAAGGATGTGAAAAAGGTAGATGGTTAGGTGGGTGGTTGGATAGGTGGGTAGATAGGTGGATAGATAGAGAGGGAAAAGGAGACAGATGGAGAAACAACAGAGAGATAAATCTCCCTGCACATTCTAACAAAGAGACTGGAAGTGTAGCAACTGAGGAGATCCAGGTCCAAGGCCTTTTTGTGAAGCTTAAAGAGCATTGATTTTGATAAGAAAAATTGACAATATAAGGCTCATGATGAAATTTGCTCTGTTTGGACTAATAAGGAGAACAGAAAAGAGAACACATGCTCTAACTCTGTCTGCACAATGCATCTCCCAATAGAAAGCTAACTACACAGTCTCAGTCATTTGCATATTTTGTGGCATCTCCAATTTCTTTTCATTTTGTCATTAAAAAGCCATGTGGGAAACATAAAGCAGGTGAAGCCTCCAGGAACTGTAAATTGTATTTTCTCCCCTGCCCCCTATGCCTCCAACCAGGGCCCTTGTGCTGTGTGTGAATAAGTGACAAATTTTGAAGTTGCATTATTATCAGACTAGAGCAAAGGAAGCTTGCCATATGTCACAGGATGAAGCCATGTCCCATGTTCTTTACTTATGTTCTTCTTGCCTCTGTGCCCATACCTGATATTCACTGATGGCCCTTCAAGGGAAGGATGTCTGTCCTACAAGGGAGGATGTCTGTCTGTCCTACAAGGGAAGGATGCTCTTTATGTTTGAGAGGGAGCTTCAACATCTTTCTGGGAGCCTAAGTATCAGAGGTGATTGATGTGTTTGAAACTATGAACCGGAAAACAGGAGGTCCAAAGGTGAAACTTGAAAGGTCCAGATGTCCTTTAGGACCCGTCAGATCCCACCTTACAGGTGACTGAGCAGGCACTGTCACCAGTGGTGGGCTTTCATGTTTTATCTCATTAAAGTGCCCTGAGATCTCTAAGTACCTGTACATCTTCTAGTAGATGTCAAGATGACTGGATGTCAAAGAAATGCATTACAACTATTGAGAGAGTTAGGCCTCTCATAGTAAACAAACCTCAGTCAAGCCTAAATTTAAACTCTTGTAAAGAAAGTCTGGAGAGAATGGAGACCTGAGCTGTGCGTCAGCCCTGCCCTGCAGTTTCCTCTTCTGCAGTCACCATGACGCAAGCATTCGGAAGCAAAGCCAAGGTAATGAAGGGCATGGCTCACCACCCCTGCCATGGGTCCTGGCATAGCCTTAGGGCCAGGCAGCTCAA